>JANIJG010007146.1:0-49377 GCA_024611175.1 Megaceryle torquata
ACTGGATGCAATACTCCAGGTGAGGTCTCACCAGTGCAGAGTAGAGGGGGAGCAGAACCTCCCTTGATCTGCTGGACCCGCTCTTCTTAATGCACCCCAGGATGCCATTGACCTTCCTGGCCACAAGGGCACGTTACATTATCATGGAGTCATTGTTAGATCAGATGGAGGGGATGCCCTTCCTCCCTGACACAGGGCTTTTATCTGGTGCAAAAGCCTATGGATATGAGGAGTTGAAGATATGGCTTTGATGTGTTTACCTTTCAAGCCTGCAACTCCAGTACCCATTTGCTTACGTGCTTTTCTGAACGGGCCAAATGCTTTTGATGAAGCAGCATCCTCCAGTAAGTTGTTCTTGCTTTTTTCCAAGGATCTTTTCAACTATTACAGAATCCTTTTCTTGAGTAGACAAAAGGACAATATCTGCCATTCAAGAAAAACAAAACCAAAACCAAACAGTTCTGCTGTCAATCCTGGCAGTCGGGACAGCAAGAAAAGGGGTAATGTGTCTTGTCTTGGTTCTCCCAGTACAGAGTACTTGTATGAAATAAGAGAACTACAAATATTAAAAAGTAATGGACTTTAAACTGCCTAGGCCAGACCTGTGATGGGAAAGGTCAAAGGATGATAAGTGGTTTTGGTGATTGGATTTATTGTCTTTCATATTCTCTGTGTTGTCACATTCCCAGGGAAGGGGAAAAAAAAACCAAAAGCAAACTTCCCTCCAATATATGAGGGAGAGAAAGGTTAACCTTTGCAATCTGCTGCTAGGGAATTCTCTGCACCTAACTTGGACATGAATATGGCCCTGCATCAATAAAGGAGACTCAGGAAAGTTTGGTTATTACATTGAAATGATTCTTAATTTGAAATTTTCTAGGGGGTAAATGAGATCCATGATTTTGGTCTCCCAGGTCTGATGGAAATGAATTCTCGGGTTTTCAATGTCCCAAGCCTCTTTATGAATGCTGAGCCTTTCATACTGTCACTCTAAATGTGATCAGTAAACAGAGGGGAATTCCTTGGGAGAGCAGTTTTGAGGAGAAGTCTCTACACTGTTCCTATGCATTCATGTGATAAAATATAGCCATTATCTTTTCAAGATAAATTGTTCAGCCATTACTATGGTTATGTGCTCAGTTATTCAGTATCTGAAGCATTAGAGTTTGAGAAAAGAGTTTACTTTGATTCTGAACTCAGCTTTCAGAATTCACTCTTTCCCTGCCTGCCTTGGACACTGGTAATGTCAAAATGCAGAATTTTAGGATGAGACCGTCACTTGCTTGCTTATAGTTTGGAAGACTTCTTGCCTGTATGATTAAGTAACTGGAACAGAACTTTGAGTCCATTCAAAGTTCTGCAGCTTTGTTGAAATGACAGTATCAGGTTTTCTTCATGTTGCTTCTATAAGAAGAAAGAAAGAAAGTGTGAGGTACCTTAGACCTACTGTTTTTCTGGAGGCCTTTGTGGTAATGGTTATTCCCCACCAAACCTTATAAAACAGGTAAAGGAAAACTTCATTGTGGGAAGTACAGTGTGGTGCCAGAGAGCCAGATGCTGTGAGCACTGAAGTCTCAGCTTGTCAGCTGCTAATTTTAGAAGAAATAATGTGGCATTATTCTTCACTGTATAAAAACAGATTAACTCCTCTTTTCAGAACAGGTAATTTGCTTTATTTCAGAGGAATAATGGCATGTCATTTCCCCCACCCACTCTATTATTTAAGGAGATGTGTATATGCATCATTCAGCCCTTTGATCACAAGTACCTAATTCTTTTGCTTTATTTAGGTCATAGTAAGCTTCAGCCTTTTCTTCTTTATAGGATGACTTCAAAACACACAGATCTTGGCTCTTTACTGTTGCCCTTCTTCTGAGCTTGAATTTAGGTTTTTCCAAGCATTGATAGACATTTCACTTGTGCTGCTTTTTTCCATTCTGGAGTTGATTAATACCTAGACTATGCCAAATATTTTCCGAGAGATCTCTGGGACACCTTTCTTCACTGTACAGACTCTCACATTGCCCCAGAATGGCAACCCCATGTAGCCTTTGATGGTTGGACCCTCCAAAGCAGTGCAGAACTGCCTTTTGCTGAGGGCATACTTAGGAGAAAGCAGCAAGAGAAAAGACATGGCCTGACCTCTGCCCATGATGAATCTCACTGCCACACAGCAGTGGAAGGAGGTCTGTATGCCTGCAAGCTACCTTTTCAAATAGGAAAACAGCCTGTACATTCAGTCTCTGCTGGATGCCCACCTCAGCTCCAGCATACTGCTCTTCTGCTCTCTATTGGGCCAGCGGATAAAATCTCAGCGAGGAAAACATCACACTGCACTGAGAATGAAGATACACCTTTGATCTGTCTCCCTTCAAAAACAGGGGGTATCAAGAAAATGAAGGCCTATGGGCTCTCTTGCTTTGTTGGACAGTGTTAGGAATGTTGTTATTCCTCTTCTGTGAAGCAGAAATTACTTCTTGGTCAATAAAATGCCATGTTCTCACTCTTCTGGCTTGCCAGACTGTCACTGCAAATAGGTTAGTCTGAAATGCATTTCTGAAAAAGTACATCTCCTATACAGGGGTAGAAGATCTGACTTTCTAGACCAGTGGAGGTCCTCTGTACTTCACCTGCTTTATCATCTTCAACAGCTGGTTGTTCATGTGGGGAAAACAAATGTCTTACCATACGCTCCTCCTAAGCAGGATAACCTCATCCTATGTCACAAATGTTTGCTAAGTTCTGGCAAAGAACGCCATTTAGGCCCATGCTCCATCTGTTTATCTGCTGACAGTATTTTGGCTATTAGAGAAAGAGGATAAACAATCTCTCTATCCCATTTGGAACTAGACTGGAACAAGGTGGTGGTGAAATGGAGACAAAACTCCAGAGGCTGGGTTGGGTTCTGCATCTCTCTGACACTGTAATTCACTGAACTTGAAAGTTCCTGAAAGTTATCCTTTTTAAAGCACTGAGGGAGAAGAGAAGAATTCTGCTCTCAGTCTAAGGCTCGTGAGACCAAGACACGTGAGTTTAGGTTTCTGAGTGTGATACCAAATGTGACTACTGGAGGGTGAACCAAAGCTCTCTCTGGGTGCCACTCACTGCAGTGACTAGTTCTTCACTCACAAGCACGACTGCAGAGCACTTCATGTCGACATAGTAATATAGGTTTCTCATTACTGAGTAAATTGCATGTGACTATAAGTGTTATACACTGACACCATGTGAGTGCTGTGTCCTACTATGAGTTTTGTTAATTGGATGAGGAGTTACCCGTGACTAGAACTGACAAGCCCCCATGCTGTGACAACAAGTCACCTCTGGAAGTTCTGTGATAAAATCCATAGATAAAGTTATTTTTACATTCATTGTTAGGAGATGAGTTTTCCAGGTTTAATCAGTGTGCAGCTCTGGCTCTGTCTACGCTGTAAGATAATGTGCAGCAGATCTGAGCACAGCAAATCCTGCACAAGGCCTTCTGTGCCTTCCCATGTCTGACTGTAGCTCAGCTCTAGCTTTGTAAATGCCTGCTGTACTTAAGAAAAGCCAGTCCCAGAACTAAGCAAGATCATACCTGAGCTTTCCCATGCCCAATCTGTCTAGAGTTTAATGATCAGAAGCTGGGGTTAAGTTAAAGAGCTTACTTTGGCTTTTCCCTTCCAGAGAGTCTTAGGGCTCAGCTCCAGTCTGAAGAGGACAAATCTGAACCCAAGAATAGATTTGAACCCCTTATTTAATGGGAAATGCAGATGCACATTTGTGCATCACCATGCATGCAACATATGTCAGGATATATGAAAATACACGTGACAGAATAGCATTGGGTATAATCAGGGAGAAAGTAGAGACCCTCTGCTTTAAGCAAAAGGTGTTGGAAAGCAGAGCAGAACTAGGATAGAAGAAGAGGAGAAAACCTAAACACAAATTAGTATTAAAGCAGAAGTTTTGTTTTCAAAGAGACAGAGCCATAGTATTAGTACGAATGGATACTAATTTTGTAAGAAATATTATGGTCTATCTGAGGTAGTATCACGTATCATTGAGTGTTTTTAGCTAGCTATAAAAATCTAGTTTGCCTTTTCTTCTCAAACCTCACTCCATCAAAGTCATACTGTGGATCTCAATAGCTGGCATAAACACCCTAATTCAAGACCGCTTTGATTAAATCAACAAAGCTTATTTTGTACTGTTGTACCAGACTGCACAAGATTGGATGAGACTAGAACAAAATGGAGCAAATATTTGAGGTGCTGCACTGTGTAACAGTCTTTTGGTGATTCGTCTTTGTGCCTGTCACAACTGCATCACCTTTTCTAAATAACAAGATTTCTAAGGTAGACTTTTATTATTTTTTTTTTTTAATTGAAATTGGACATGGAAGCCTTTCACAGGCATTCGGGCAGCGCTCTCTGGTGGTGAAGCAATGAATCGACGCGTTGTGACTAAGGGGTGCTGGAGGGATGCTGGGGTGACCTATGGAAAAAACATTCGCCTGATATTTTGTCTGAGGCAAGAATTATACGTAATAGAAGATGCTTGAGCTGTATGACTGAAAAACTATATGAATGTAACTTCTGATGAAAGAAGTGTGGGAAGAGACCAAGCTGTTATATAAAAAGTTGGAAAAAAACCAGAAAAATATATTATCTAAAAATATTTTTTTTAAAGCTTTACAAATTCTGTTGTACATATTGTGATAAAAATACATGGGAATAATACACTAGAGAAATTAGCTGTGATCTCTTGTTCTTGACAATATCTTCTTGAAGTACAATTAGTAAAGTAATTTGTTAAAATACCTATTCTCTAGGACAGCCACATCAGGTAGGTACCAGGTGTGGTGGGTCTGTCTTCCACTCCTAGCAAGCTACAGACATTAGGTGTATGCCACTAAAAGCCTTCTTCACCAGCTGGCTCATGATAATTTTATGTAGTACAGAATTAGGATGCGGGCTTGGCTTTGGAAAAGGTCTATCTGTGGTTTTTGTTGTGCAGAATAATGTATTTGACATTGGCAAGGGTTTCTTATGGGAGGAAGGATGAAGAAACTGTAGTCTGTGGTCATGTACAGTTTGTTATTTGAGGGCAGGAGGTGACATCAAATGTGTAATCTCCTGAAATATGTAGCCCATATGGGCAAAAACAGGATTTCTGTAAAATAGGCCCACTTCATTTATAAAAGGTGGCCTGTTTACATCCACAGTCTACTAGTATATTTATCAGTGATTGTTTGCTCCCATTCCCTGTTTGCTCCCATTCCCTGTCTCTCCTCCTAGGTCCTCTCTAAAGGCTTCTGTAGAAGGGTTTTTCTTATACTCAAGATGGTTTGCAGATAATTTTCAGCAGAGTGCCCTCTTAATGCTAAACTGCTTTGAACAGGCAGATCTGAGAATTATTAAGAAACAGTAATTCTCTACTAAGAACTGATTTAACAGAGAGAAGATTTGCTCTGGTCACAGACAGTAGAAGATTCGAGGAAGGAAAACTCTTTAGAGATCTTAGACTTTGTCCCTGATCGTTTCATAACACAGGGATGGAATAATTTGACACCTTGCAGCTCCTCCACAAACTTAGAAAAAACCTGGGAAGGTCTCCTAGAAATCAGGCCAACACGCATGGGAGTTTCCTGCTCCAAAGTGGCCCAGACCTTTTTGCAGACCCTGTTTTCTCTTGCATGAGGTAGCTCCACATTAAATGCAAATCCAGAAACATACCTAGTAATTCTTTACAAGGCTGGGAAGAGAACAACAGATTTGTCACAGCTGCACTTACACCTTTTCTAAACCATTTGGGCTCCAGAAGATGAGGAACAAACCAGAAAGGTTAACTGTCTCCTCACTGAAACAATGAACCAGGTTTTATGCTGTGGCTGCCTTGGAGGATGCTGTTGTGCAACTGTCATTCTGTGCATGGAAGGAACACTGCTCCAAAGGCTCTGCAAGACAGCATGGAGAAGGTCTATGATCTACCTTCTCTCTTTGCAGATCCTGCTTGATCCTAATGGATGATCCTTGCTTTATGCTTTTGAGCAAGTGGATTTTACCCTCCACTCAGGAGATGGGAGGTTACTCTGTCCTAGAATAAAACAAAAACTGTTGTAGTCAGCCTCCCTGTGAAGAACCCAATCAGCTCCTTTAGTTGCAATAGGAAATATGTAACTGAATGAGATGCTGGTACATCTGGCTTCACTTGGTGGAAAACCAGAGCTCAGATGTTAGCAGCCTTGACCTCAAACTCCTTGAACTAGCTGCAAGTCATCTCACTGCCTTTGACTCATCTTTGTGTCTGACATCTGAAACTAGCACAGATCCATGAATGCAGAGAGAGGCCCTGTAACACCTGCATGCAAATTGAATTCTTTGTTGGCTGGAAATGAAAACCTTCCTCTAAGTCTTTCTTCTCCGGAAAAGATCCTGGCCATGTTTTACACATGAACTGCTGCTGCATTGTGCTGATTTGATATATGGTCCCCTTAAGCAACCAAATAGTTCTAAACTTATTTGCAAATATATGACTATCGGTATGTTACAACTAAGTTTTAGCATGAGAACAGAAGGAAATTATGACAGCAATAAACAGCACCATGATTTTTCAGTCAGGTCAGTGAAAAAACAGTGGCCATTTTTTTTTCTCTGCTTGCTATTTTCATCCATTCCTAGTTCTCACTTCACCATATGTATCATTTCAGTAGTATTTGAATATAATTTTAATTAACAATGTGTTATACATATTACAATGCTCAAATTAGAACTTATAGATATGAAAATGTAAAGGAAGAGAAAGTTGGGTTAACAGTGCTTCCAACAAAATAATGAAGACACAGCTTTTTGTTTTCTTCAGAAACAAAGCATGCTTTTTCCCACCAGCCCTGTAATTCCTTTTTTAGCCTAATGGATGATGCCTATTCAGTATCTACAAGAAAACTAATACCCTGCAACTTCTATTGTGTGTTTAGTAACCTTTGGCAAACTTTGTATCATGGACCAATCTCCACTGAAATTAAAGAGAAGATTAAGAAAAATGTGCATTGCAGTTATTAATCCTCCGTAGTCTAATTAGCTCTTAATCTTTCTAATCTTATAAGTAGATACGTAATTGGGGCTGAAATAGATGCAGGCTATAATGTGGAAAGCCCTTCACTGGTAGTGTTAAAATGATGCACAGAAAAAACCCCACTGTTCTGTTACTTCACACTTCTCAATTTGTTGCTTGGTACTTGCGACTCAAAGAAAGGAAAAAGATTCATATGCCAAATCCCCTCCTCTGTTTTAACCCACGCTACTAATGTACTGAGTCAAAAATTACACAGCTGAAAATTCTCCTCTTCATCACCTCTCTATCTTCAATTCTATAGCTGAGCCACAGCTTAAGAGGCTGGCCGATTGTGGCCCTCTATAGTCTCCTTTAATTGGCTCATTTCCATAGGAGAGGCCACCTGCCTTGGATGCAGAAGTGTCAGCTGCTTGCCCTCAGACTAACTGGAGAGGGAGCCAAGTGGCTGCGTTGTGTAGAATGAAGAGGGCTTGCCACACGCATGTTGTTACCCACCACAAAGATGAATGGAGATGCACCCCAAGCTGGCTTTTTGTTCACCAAGTATATCTTCACAGCCTGACCCGAGCACCTGGGCAGAACCCTGTGATGGCAGCCCTGAACCCCCCCCCCCTTCTCCCTCTCAAGATCTGCTCCCAAAGTTGTGTAAATCCTTGCTGTATTTATTATAATGACAAATTGTAGATCTTATCTGAAATACTTGAGAGCCCCTCCTTCAGGATCAGTTGTAGCTGGATCCTTTCCAGAGAATCCTTTTGCTCGCTCACAGACACTAAGCGTTACTATGAAAATGGAAGAAAGGATCTGGATGAGGAAACTTAATGAAATGGATATGTCAGTGAAGTAAAAGTCTCAGTGTGAATCCCCACTGGCCACTATTAATAGATGGAATTCTCTTTTGCTGCAAACAATACCCTGTCTTCACAAATAAAGTCACTTTTCAACCAGACCCGGGCTGCTACTTGCCCATCAACCTTATTTTAAATAAACTTAGCATAAATTCAATCTGAGTCACAATTAATTTAGATGTATGCCCTAGCCATAAACCTCCATAAAAATGCTCGATTTTCCTACAAGTTAATGCCCTACTTAAGGCTCACAGGAAGTGAGAATATAATAATTAGTTTTCTAAAATGTGTTGCACTTGAGCCATGTCTATAATTACACATTGTTGCTGTGGGTACTCTTTTCTTTTTCTTTTTTTTTTGAGCTCCACTTGCCTTGCAAAGTTTACCACAGCATTGCTCAAAATGGGTCACGCTCCTCAGTTTGGCACAAGCAGATTCTTGCACTTGTGAATAGCCTCACTGGTCTCAGTAGCAGCTGCTAGGTTTTGAGGACTCTTTCAGATCTCACTACTTGGTTTGGTGCTAAACTGTTTCTGGAGATCTGGCCCCAATTGCAGAGCTGGAGAATTTTTGAAATTTCAGCCCTTAATCATGGTTGTTTCATATTTTGTTTCTTGTCATCTCCACCCAGACAGTCAGGTCTCACTCTCCTAGGCACCCGTTACTCAGCAATGACATGCTCAAAACAACCACTCATCATCTACAAAACACAGAAAACATTGAAGATTTTGCTTTTGACTGCATGAAGAACTATCTATGAGCTGATGCTGCATTGCAGATAATGTTCAGGTCATAAATACACCTCAAAACAAACTTCCAGAGTGGAGTCTCAAAATTACCTTGGCCTGTTACATTGCAGTGGGTTGACTTTGGTTGCCCACCAACCTGCTCTCTCAATTTCCCTCCCTGAACAGGATTGGGAAGAAAATAAGATAATAAAACCCATGGGATGAAATAAGGACAGAGTATCAGTTACCAGTTAACCATCATGGGCAAAATGAACTTAGCTTGGGAAAAATTTGTTTATTGCCAATTAAAATGAATTTGGATGGTGAGAAACAAAGTTCAAAAAATATCTTTCTTCTTCTCCTTTCTTCTAGGCTCAACTTCAGTCCCTCATTCCCAGAACCTCTACATACCTTCCACCTTGATCAGCTCAGGCAAATGGCTGTTTGTGGTTATGATCAGTCCACAGCAGTTCCTCTCTGCCACTCATTCCTCCTCACACTTTTCCCCTGCTCCAGTGTGGGTTTTCCCTGTAGGCTGCACTATTCAGAACAAACTTGCTCCAGCATGGACACTGCACAGACCATAGTTCCTCCAGAAAATATCCATTTGCTTTAGTGTGGGGTCCTCCATGGGCTACAGTGTAGATATCTGCTCTGGGATGGTCCTCTCCATAGGCTGTAGGGAAATAACCGCTCCACCATGGTCTCTCCATAGTCTGCAGGAGAGTATCTGCTCTGGGTCTCTGGAGTACCTGCTTCCCCACTTCTGCTCGCTCCTTGGTGCTCACAGGACTGTTTCTCATGCTTTATTTTCCTCATTCTTCTCTCTGCCATGTGGTAATTTGCCATTTCTTAAATATGTTATCCCAGAGGCACCAGCAGCATGGCTTATGGACTCATCTCTGTCCTGCAGTGGGTCTGCTATGGAAATGTCTCTGTCCAGCACAGGGCAGCTTCTGGTTTCTTATAGCAGCCACCACTGCAGCCCCCTTGCTACCAAAATCTTGCCACCTACACTCAATACATACCTGTATTTAGAAAAATTGCTAGCTTTGTAGTCAAAATTCAGATGTTTCTTATATGATGTGCCTGGGATCAAGTCTTTGCCTAATAGAAAAATGCTTTAACCAGTAAATTGTTGGATGATCTGGGCTAAGTTATTTGCTGGACCGGGCACCAGAAGCATAGCATTTGATTTTATAGCTGAATGTTCATTATCATCATGACACAGGACTGATGTATTTCTGGATATCTAGAGCAGCCATCCTGTCTTACCTTGACATTTGTGGATCTATGATCATGTTTTAAAGTTACTGATTAATTTGGGTCCGTCTTGTGTTTTCTGGTGATAGACAATCTGGTGATAGATTCCTTACCTTGGATCTGCCAAGGATGCTGATACATGGTAGATTCTTGTCTAGACTCGAGGTAGGAGCTTGGTTGTTGTCAGGTCAACCTCAGAGGCTGCGTATTTCTGATGGTGATCCAGAGAATGATCCATGATGCCTGTGACAAATGGTATGGCTTGAGTCATCTCACCTCACATGTTAAAACCTCAGAATCTCTTGCAGCAGTCAGTTGTACTCATATGGCTTCTTATCAGGCTCACAGTGTACTGTGGTAGCTATCCCATCATCTTATATGATAAAAGGGCACAAGCTTTTTCATACATTTTACAGACTTCTTACCTGTGAGTGTGAGACATGCTGGGATTCACTTGGAGGGGTGATTGAGGTCAAGAAAGCTGAACCCAATACAGCCGTGTGCAGTGAGATATGGACCCTAGCCCAGATTGTCCTTCAGTCTGTGCCCAAGTATCCAGGCCAACGCAACTATTTGATTTGCTCAAGATGTGAACTGGGCGTGATATGACATGCTTACAGTTCAGATGACTTGGGAATCAGGATCTCTTCTTTTCTGCATTTTAGTCTTTGCTGTGGGGTAATGTGGAAATCTTGGTTCAGGGCTGTGGATTTCCAAACAGGCAGGATTCCCGAGAGTTAGGCATTGAAGTGTCTGAATACATCTTAAGGATGTAAGAGTTGCTGTTTAAGCTGAGATACAATAAATCTACATATGGGTTTCCCTTGTGCAGTCATGAAAAGGTGTGCAGTGAACAAATGGAGCTTCCATGTTCAAGAAGGCCTTGGACAAAGTTAAGGTTGAGTGTGCAGGCATGAGTGCACTGCTGATACTCTATGCTTGGGAGACACCTGTCCTGTGATTCCTAGTTTATAACATTGTAGAGGCAGAGAGTGAAGAGGAGATTAATCTTGTCTCCCTTTTTGATTTTTGTCTATTTTATGGACTGAACTGTGTTAACTGTGTTAAAAGTTGTAGATGTATTTATAAAGTTAAGTATTTACCCATGGGTATAGCTATATGTCATGGTTTAGATATAATGTTTGGATAATATATTATCTATTTGTCTGTCTATCATCTATCTTATATCTATAGATGTATAGATACTCATAAATATGTATATAAAGCTGACCACTACAAGATCTCACCACCTGGCAAGCGATAGCCTTGGGGACAGAGCAATGAAGTGAATGTGAGAAGTCCAGTACCAGTGTTAGAATCTAGATGTGTAATTCAGAGCAAATCACGAACTGAGTTACAGTCACCACAGAGACACAGGTATATCTCTCCATTTACCCACAGTGGAGACCACTAAGAGTTTTAGCATGAACTAAGTGAACTCACAGCAGCCAAATTTACCAGGATTTTTAGCTGTTACAGAGCTATGTGAATGCTAGTACCCAAGCTAACTAGTTACATCCTTGTTGAGATGTTTCAGTATTTCAGTGTAATCACATGCAATAGCTCTACCTCGAGGGGAGTAGCCTATATGTATAGACTTTCTATGGTCATAAGAGTGAGACAGATGCTTCCATAAGACATTGCACCCTACCTATTGTGTTTATCATACCACTGAAAGAATTACCTTCTATTTGTGCCTTTCTCCATTGCCTACAGGACTCAGCCAATACAATTAAATGTAGTTCTAGATGTAGTTTTAGATGACTGAGGTTAGGTGAGAGAATTTCTACCATTTTATGATTGAAATATGGGCAAATGCGTTATGCAATGTTTTTCTGTCAAACCCTGAAAGAGTTCTGGGACCTCTGCTATTGACATTTCTTTTCTTCAACTTCTTTATCACATATCTATTCTCCTTTGAAGTTGCTTGTGCCTGTGTGAAAGCAAAGTGAAAAAGCAGGCATCTTATTTTCCCCTGAAAACTATATCATTTAGGACAACACATCTACAACTGATATTTAAAGGCAATATGACAGAGAGAAAATAGAAAAAAATACTTTTCTCTTTTGTTTCTTCAATTAAATGGTGGTTTCATACCAGTCAGAAAACTTAATTGTATAGATTCAATACAACACTTTATGTGCTAACGTTGATTTTGAACCACCAAGCTAATGTTTGTATTGTATAGTTGCTTAGATTCACATTTCTGTCACATTTTGGTCAAGGCATATCCTTACAGTAAAGGTAGAACAAAGATAGTCAAATTCCTTGTCCCAAAGAGCACTGAGCATCAAGAAGATACAGATCTAAGATCTAAAATTTCTAGCACTGTGACTGTGAAATGGACAAAACCAGAAGTCTGTTTGGATGGGGAATATACAGTTTTGTCTGCTCTTTCCCTACTTTCAACTGTATGGCATAGATTGTGGGACTGTAAATTTGAGCTGTGTGACTTCTTGCGTCAGAGCATCTTGAAGTATGAAAAATGAATACCCAACCCTGATGTACTATCTGTGCAGTAAGTATGTTTTCAGACCTAATCACTAAATTAGTTAGTACTAGTTTACAAATAACCTTAAGTCTGGATTAGGAATGGTTAGTAAAAGTAACTTTTCTGTTTCACAGTTTATCGGCTTGAGATAATTTAGTAACAAAGGCTCATGTTGCAATCAGGGGAAGGACTCCCACTGACTTCAATGGGACCTGGACTGGGACCAAAATTAAGTGCTTGCCATGAGTCTAAATAGCTGACATTGTCACTGACTCATCATGTGAAGCCTTTCAGTATATTGTAGAATCATTTTATTTGGATTTGATTAAACATAAAAGTATTTTGCAAGGCTTTCCAGATTTGAAAAACAAAGTAATTTACATAAGAGCTAAGCAACCACATCACTATCCTCTCTTACCCTGGTTAGCAGGCTTAATCCTGCAAATATTTATGCATGCTCTGTGCTGATGATTAGTCCCTTGGCATATTTGATTGTCAGACATCAGGCATGTATGTGTTTGCAGGAGACGGTCTGATGCTGTAACATTCATTTGTTTTATGCTGCTTTGATGAATAGCTGCAAGCTCTGAAGGGCAGAAAATGTAACTGAACATACTACTTATCAGTATAGGATATAGAAGACACACTGTGAAGAAATACTGATCATGAAAAATGGTTTTACATATTGTAGAATAGTTTGGGGTTGAAAGGAACCTTTAAAGGTCACCTAGTCCAATGCCCATGCAGTGAGCAGGGACATCTTTAACTAGATCAGGTTGCTCAGAGCCCCATCCAACCTGACCTTCAATGTTTCCAGAGATGGGGCATCTGCCACCTTGATGAGCAACCTGTTCCGGTGTTTCACCATCCTCATCATAAGAAGTTTCTTCCTTATATCTAGTCTAAATCTACCCTCTTTTAGTTTAAACCCATTGCCTCTTGTCCTATTGCAACAGACCCTACTAAAGTTATATATATAAAACATGTATATATGTGTTTTAAGGGGAAAATATGCTTTTTTCCTAGATTCCAGGTTGATTCACTTTGGCAACTGCTAAAAATGTGCCTTTTATTATTAACACCTTTTATCAATCCATTGAACAATAGAAACAGCAACTCTGCTCCAAGACAGCCACATCTTGGAATAATTTATAAATGTCCCATATTAAAAATAATACACTTACTCAAGCTTTTTCAAAATGTCCCAGGGTAAGCAAATGCTTTTGTATTATTATTAGTTCTGACAAACCTGATTGTGTGCTGGACATTGTTAAAGGGTTCTATCTGCCTCCAAACACAGTGAGAGACAAAGAATTTTTAATGAATTTAATTAAAACTTTATGTGGTTTTATGGTGTTCACCTCCAGCTGGTGTGCCATTCTTCTCTGGTGAATGAAGTTTCCTCTAATGCATAATGATGTGTTTTATATGAGGGATGTTTGAACCCCTTTCCTAGTAGCCCTGAGGTAGTTTCCATGGTATGACATAGTGCTCAAGTATTTAAAAGCAGGTCTCTTAAACTGAAGTGAATTATGTAAATGGTTAAATGCACATGCATGAACTTATAGATCTTAACAGAAGTTTAAGAATCCCTTTTCCCCCAGAAACAGTCCATGTGGGATAGCTTTTATGACCCTTGCTACTGAGCATTTGTCTGTACAAATGGCACATTGATATGAAAGGGTCTTGTTATTTGATGGCTTATACCGGGAGTAGGAAGTTGAATAATCTGGTCTCCTTTGGTTAACACACTGAAAAATGACATCTGTATCAGGCACAAGGTCCTGGTATTGATGGGCACACCTAGTGTTGCTGTTATAAAAGTGAAAAATAACATGCATAGTCCCATTAGTAAATGTTTCAGTGAATTTTATGAGACGTGCTGAGACACTGGAACAAGCTAGGTCATACCCATGGATGGTTAAGTGGAATTCTAGTCTTCTGAATCTCTTCTGCTGGTGAGGCTTTCATACAGGGTCTCTAAAAAGGATAACGACCTGTCTTCCTTTCCTGTAAGCTGAGTTCAGTCTATTTCTTCTGTTGAGAAACAAGATTTTGCTAAAAGAGGTAAGCTGTTGATTGGTTTAAGCACTTGCTTTTAAAAAAAATTGAGTCTGGATGTGGCAAAACTGAAATACAGAGCTGTCTTTTTGTGGTTCTTTGGATCCTGAGATCTCAGTTGTGCAAGAATCTTGAACAAGTTCCTCAGGGAAGAAAAGAATGAAGCAAGATGTCTTGGACCAAAGGAACAGGACTTAGGAAGATCTCACATCTCCATGGGGAGTAGCATGATCCCTGGAGAAATCTTAGTAATGGAGTCTACAAACTTTCAGTGGTTTTGCAGAGACCAGAGAAACTTAGACAAATGTTGGAAGGCATCTTCCTAAATGATTCCTCTTGTTCTAATGGTTGTGAGGAATTGGATAGAGAACTGGTTACAAAATCACCATGTGCCAGCATCACCCTTTTATATCATTGACAAATGATCCATGACCATTGATTGTTTAGGTGGGCAAAGCCCTTTATATGGCCACATTGGAAGGTGACTAAGAGAAACAGCTTTCCATGAGGTGAAACTTGAGCTGGAAACCCAAGAATCAGTGATTATCTGGAGATGAGAGCTTTTTCTTAGGGGGAGGAATTTCAGTGTTTGAATCCACCTGTGACGTCTCACACAGTTTTCAAAGGATTAACCAATAGTGACAGCAACAGTAAATCATCATATGTGTTGTTCCCCAACTGATGAAGAAACAAAATGATACAGGAAGGGACCACTCATAACCTAAATCAGAAAAAGTCCTTGGAGAGAATATTGAAAAAGATTACATTTGTCACTTAATGGAATGCCAAGAGCTGAAGAGACGAAGAAGTATCATAAACTAAATAATAACTCCTGTCGGTATGGATGGACAAGAAATCAAGATGAATAGAACAAGCAGGTGGATGAATAATAGATTGAAGAAATCAAGAATGAAAAAATAATGAAGAGGAACTAGAGGAAGTCCTGAAAACCACAAAGACATATTTGTATTTTCCTAAGAAAATAAGAAGAAACTTCTGGAGGTGGCAGAGGGAAAGGATGTCAGGAGCTGACATCTTGCACCGGAAGAAGTCTGACCATGCATTAAGGAGTCATCTTATTGCATTGCTTCCAATTCCAGATGCTCTGGTTGCAGCCTCTACTCTCTTTAGAATAAATAAGAAACAAACTTGGACTGCAGTGCACCCTTTAGAGAAAGTAAGGCTTCTGTCAGTCAACACAACAACCTTGGACAAAATGTACCAGCAGCTGAGTGTCTGGACATGTTCTGTCTTTGGGGGTCTGTTGTCAGCTGGTGGACTAGGTACTGCATGGTGTAAATCAGAACAGCGCTGGGAGTTCTGGGAGTGAAGGTGGCAGTCTTAGAATTTCCACCCTGGGCAAGCTGGCATGGGAAGTCTGTCTCTGGATGTGGGCAAAACCAGATGAAGGGAAGATTACACAGCTATAAGCTCATAATTTCATCATGCAATGTGGGGTGCTCATTTCACTAAGCAGAATCAGTCAGGACATCAAAGGTTCTGTAACTCACCTTCTTGTAAATCAGTGCTGCTCTTTGCTTTTCATTAATGTTATCAAATGGTCAGGCTTTGAGGCCTCCTGTCTATTCCTCTCTGGTCTCCAGCTCTAAAATAACATTATGCTTAAATAATACCCTTTGTTCACAGAGTTACTTTTGGCTAGCAATGTGGGGAACAAAGTAAATGAAACCTGAGAAGGACCAAGGCCTGGGACTATAAGGGTTGAGTTTCAGCTGTGTGTGCCCATGACGCACTGCTAGTACTTCATCAGCATGTGAACACCAACAGTCTTGACAGTGAACCAGTGGGTCCTTTGTGGACATAAGCAGAAAGGCATGGCCATAAGAAAGGGGTGGAGTCCAGGCGTTAGTTGTAGTCTTGCTGTTAAAAGCAGAGAAAGAAGAAATTGAGCGGGAAAGATGTGAAACCAAACCACTGAAACCAAAGATTTATTTCCATGGTTTGCATAAAGTGGCTAATTAACAAAGGAGGAAGATGCACAAAATTCTTATTTATAGAAGATTTTATTGGCACATGAAACTGCCACAGCAACACTGAGGTTTGAAGAATGAGCTTAGCTTGAATACAGGGAGCTTTATCAGCTCAGAAGTGCAACCCAGCCTACCACAGTCCTTCTGCAGAACAAGGACATTGTATAAAAAGGTGCTGCTAAGGCCATTGTGGTAGGTAGTCAAAGTGTAGCCAAGTTACACAGCCAAGGATGTGCGTAGGAGTCCTTCAAATTGCACTTCTAGGTGCATGGCATTGCTGAATTGCAAACTTATAGGTGATTTGAGCCAATGCTGGATTTTGGAAGCAAATCTGTGCACATATGTTTGCAATAACTGTTGGCAGGACAATACTGGGAAACTTGAAAGCTGTGCCACTCTATTTTGCCCATTTTAGGGACTTACTGAAGTACAAAGTGATTTAGTGCTAGAGCGGTCACTAGGAGGTATTTTACATACCTGTCTATATATACATATGTCCATTTCTTTTTCTTTGCTTACTTTAAAAGTGCCTCATGACTCATCCCTACTTTAGAAGATTAATTTCTCACACTCTTCTAAGCGTATTGTTACTGCCATATGTATTCTTGGAGGGCAGCAGCATGTGATGAGAGTTAGGTGGTTTTCGGTGCATTATTTCATAGCTTTGCATGATCACTGGAAAAGGTATATATCTTCATGTACATAGACTGACATGTCACTTTAGGGTGAAATAGAGTAATTTTGATGAAAAATATGGACAAATTAGTAAGATACACTACAGGTATCTTTTAAGTGTTCTTGGATTGGGAACACTGATTGTATTGGAATATAAAAAGAATCTTATAAAGATAAAAAATTATAGAAACAGACTTAGAAAAATAATGGACATTTTAAGAAGTCTGCCTGTTATTTTTCTTTGTCTCTGGCTTCAGGCCAGATTGTCTGTGTGTGGAATGTCCTTAAAAGCATAAGGAAATTATACCATATTTTCTTCAGAAGAAATATGAGATTTGGCTCCTGTATCTTCCTTAAATGCTTGAAAATCCCTGGATCAAAGCCCATAGAATCTCTCCTGAGGAGAGATTTGAATGTGGGTAATTATGCAGGAAACTATGAGCACTTTAATGTTTTAGCTTGATTTACTATTTAAGTAGAAGTTAAAATGAAATAAAAAGATGTATCATGTCTTATCTTGACAGTTTTTATTTCTTTGTTTTGGAACCCAATTTTCACACTGTCTCCAAAGACATAATGAAAAATTTTATGTAGAATTAGTTTAAATCTTTCCTCCAGTAGTCCTTTTTGTTGAAAATTATTCTCTCTGAAAAGAAAATCTTTATACAAAGCTTGCCAGTATTGTCAAAACAACACATTTTTTAGTGACCTTTGCTAAATCTGCATAAATATTTCTGTCACTTTTGGTTGAGCATTTTTTTCTGCAGTTTAGAAAATACTACCCTATCTGCATCCATGTAATTAGCGAAACACCATCTTCAGCTCTGAGCCCTTTAAAACTCTTGGTCGCTTTGGTGAAGGAACATCAGGAGTTACTCAGGCCAGGAAGCTGTGTAGAGGAGGATGTAATTCAGTTGTGGAGGATATAAATCAACTATCTGTGTAGGATATGAGTCAATCACTATTTGGCAGTTCAACACACTTCTTCAGCCACTTTGCATTGAATGGCACTTGCCACATCCAACTAACCTTCTGTAGGCGTGTATCATGTAGCCAGCAATAGCCAGTCCCTTCTTGGACTCTAGAGCAGAAATACTTGCAGAACCCAATTACAAAATCTCCAATGGCAAAAGTGAGATCAAGGTTTCACTCTAGAGATCAAAATCCCCTGTATACTCGGGCTGTTTTACTGTATTGTGTCAGACTATAAATCACATTTTCATTAGCTTTAATGTCCTTCTCCAGTCCCAGTGCTGTATAACCCACCTTCAGTGTACCTGAAAGTGAGGCCAGAACAATTTGCATCCATTTGAATGATTTGCCCTGAAGTGTTAGCCAGTTGAACCAAATTGCCCCAGGAGGAAAATCAGCAGCTTAGCCTGAGTCTTCATCCTCCTGCCCATCCCTTTCCCAGGCCAGCTGAATGAGGTTCTGCTGTAAGAAATCTAGCCCAGGTTTCATTCATGTTAGACATGGTACTGCACTGGGAACATGGAAAAACACCTAACCCTATAACTGAAGGAAGTTGTTTGGTAGACTCTGTGTCTGCACCACACAGTAAGAATTTGTTATCAAACAGCACTCTGGGTTTTCTCCCAGTGCACCACTGATTCATCTCCGTGATCACCACTACAACATGGATTAGGAAAAATGGTAATGCAGGTAAAATGGTTAAAGTTCTGATTGTTCTGAAGCTTAAGTCTGACTCAGAAATGATGGTTTCTTTACCTTGCTGCTGGGATCTCCTGCTTTATTGAGGTAGATATGCATGGGATTCATATCATTACTTGGTGGTGTGTTCTGGAGTTGTTATAAATATGCTCATTTGGGGTCAGGACTTAAAAAAAACCCAACATTTGTTGTAATGACGGTGTGCTGTCTGCACTGTGTTATTTTCTTTACCCATGTAGTGGGATAACATACAATTAGGGACTGATGTCAGCCTGTAAAATTTTGGTGTAAAATTTTGGTCGCACCAAAATACCATACTTCTTAACAAAGCTGGCAGACATGTCTTTGGCAGCAGCTGCTTGCCATGTGATTTAAAACTTCCTGTCACTATAATTGATGTGTTTTTATTCTTTCCACTTCCTGAAGCCTGATCAGAATTAAAATTGCTGTTGGAATTTCCTGTCAAAGCAACTCATTTATTCGCTGAGCGCTGCACTGACAGTACTTTGATTGGACATTGCCTTCAGCTATTCTCGGGCAGAGAGATTGCTGTGAATTATGCTCCTTGCCCAGGTTTGACTTCCCTGCATGCCACATCTGCAAATATATACAGATTGTCCATCATGTGGTAACCTTTTCCTAATGGAAAACTCCACATGTAAAATGTTAATGATTTGAATATCAAACTTGGCCACCTGCTGGGGCCCTGGCTTTTGTGTTTATTTAGGAAACCCCACAGAGTTTTTCAACTGATTGTCTCACATAACTTTCGTGTCGCCTACCAAAAAGAGCTCTGCTATATTTCTACACTAAGGAGAATTTATGCCCTTTTTCAGTTTTCCTTTAAAAAAAAGTGCTAATGTTTGTGTGGGGTTTTTTTCTTTAATTTTCTGCCTCACTGTGCTATCTGCATTCCATCCCAGAGATGGCTGCGCTACGCTGCCATGTGGCAGTCCTCAGCTGGTACTGCAGAGAGTTTGTCCAGTGCCTTGCAGTCATTCAGGTTGAAAGATGTTATATAGATGTAAGTCATTATTATTTGCAGCATGAGTGCCATGTGGTGGTAATTCTGCCTGTTAGGAGAATAAATCTTTAAATACATTGTTGGAAGTATCATTCAGTTGCCCCATTTGTAACTTTGTTGCTTAGAGAATTACAGGTTATTTTGGGAGGCTGAATAATGGGTAAGTATTGGATTGTTCTGCAGTTATAACTGACACAAAGTCATTGTCACCTCAGAGTAGAATAGACATAATGATACTTACTTAACTGCCTTTGTAAAGTGTTTTGATAACCTAGGTTGAAAAGTACTTACAACCCTGTGAAGTATTGCTATTATTACTAGGGGCAATATATTATTTTTAAAGTTCTAACCTACATTATTTTGAGGATGTAGTGGGTGTCTAAATATTCATGTACAGTCTTCTTTCCTTGACCAAACTGTGTGCCAAGTACTCTTCCAGTATTTTAAGGAAAATACTGTGACTGTTTCAGCTGGTACCTGTGATATGAGATCTTAAGTCTCCATATGTGATTTGCACTCTACCTGCAGCTAGTGGAAACAGCTCCCACTAGACTCTAGTTGGTGATGTAAGCTACTGTTGGGTATTTATAAAATCTACAATCTCTCCTACATTAAAGAAAAAACAAAACAAAACAAAGAAACCAATATTTTCTTTCTTTCTTTTTCTTTTTTTTTTTTTTTTTTTCAAATAGTTGCCCTAAGAATATACTTGCTTTATATTAGTTGTGTTTTCTTTGTGGTCAGGAACTTGGACGTTTGACTTATCACAGAGGCAAGTAAACAGCCTGCCTTCTTCAAGCCTCTGCAGTGCCTGCAGGAATAGAGCAGTGACCCTGGGATTTCCAGCTGAAGAAGTTGGAATGGTGATGCAGGTGTTTTGTGGAGATGGGAGAGTATGGTTACGAAATAGGAGCTGTGGAGGGGAGTGGGTTACAGGGGAACAGAGGTTCAGGGGAAGCAATAGAAAAGCCTTCCTTTAAAGACCAGGGCCTATCTCCACCCTGCAATCAAAATGTCAGGTCTCCTTTGTATTCAGGTTCATTCTGCATTTAGATGAACTTGATATGTAGGAGAAAATACTGAGTAATGGGTTTGAAGGAAGATGACAAAAAGAAAGGTACCAAGTCAGTAAGAGAAATGTCCAGCTGTGGGGGGCAGGGGCATTAACAAGATGTGAGGTTTCATTGACCAAGTGATACAGTAAGAAAACTGGAAAATTTGTATTTTACTGAAGGAAAGTAGAAGAAAAATCTTACTTGGAGAAAAAAAAAAGGCTCCTGCTCTGAGGGTCAGGATAAGGCTAATGACTGCTACTGACTCGTTTTAGTGCAGGATTTAAGGAAGACTTGAACTATTCAAGGGTTGGTCTTTTGGGTAGTTCTGGGTAGATAAAACCTCTTCATGAGAGGATTACGGAGGTCTACATACAGGCATCATGAGATACAGCAGCAAGAGATCCACTAGCCAGTCCTAAATAGCAGAGATAAAGCCAGGACATCTGATGAAGGCAGAGGGAAACATCACATATAAAGAGTTTCAGTAGTTTACTCACTCACCCTAATTTCTAACTGTAGAGATGAGGCTGCACATTGCAACATGTTCAACAAAAGAGACTCAAAACAAGTCCCCAGCTCTGGGCTGGACTCCTGCCTGTGATGCATGGTCAGGGGGGAGCGTGGGCAGACTTCTGCAAAGGAGAGGAAAGGATAGTCAAAATGAGTTCAGTTCTCCTGATGTGGGTTTTGTGTTTGTTTTTTTTTTTTTTTTCATGAGGGGGGATAGGATAAGGAGTGAAGTATAATAAAAAACACAAACAAATACACTCGGTATGCTGCTTCTTCATCTGCCACGTCAGCCCAGCTGTAAATGCCCAGTGTAGGAACAAGCCAAACCAACAGTGCTGAAGGCTCCAGGAAAGACACAATGCTGACACAACAGTAACTGGGTTCCCAACGGATTTCAATCACTAGATAAATATCAGTTTCAACCCTAAATGATATTCTCAAGTAATTGTCCAATGCCCAGTTGGGCTGGATCAGTGTTCCTCTGGAACCAGCTCAGGCCAACTTTAACTGCTTGGGAGTGAGTGGCCAAGAACAGACTTACATGCTGGAGCCTGAAATACCATTAAACAGGCTGTAGTCAAGCGGACAGAATGCCTTGTGTGTTTAGTTTAATATACCATGGGACTTGTTTGCTACAGTTACAGTATTAAAGCTGTAATTATAGCCAGTGAACCGCAAATGTACTGTAGCCATAGGGTTTAAATAGGGTGTTATTGCAGCAGAAACCACCCCCCAGTAGGTTGTAAGTTCAAGGGGTCATTTTCCCTCTCTGTTTAATCAGCTACTCAAGCCTACAGACTTTTTCATAATAATCATCAAGTATTTAACGTCTCAACCTGTTTTATGCAGTCCCCTTGGTTTCATTTTAGGTGTTTGTTTCTGTTTCAGAAGAGAGAATATAACTTAATGCTTTCATTGTAGTCAGTATGTAGTGTGAAGTGCAAATGGAATACCATTTTGACAATGTGATGGTTAGATAGGGGTGTGCCACCCTGCTGCAGCATTGAGCTGTGGTTCTCGGCAAATAACAATGTAGACATTTTGTACTTAGGTGAGATAAAAAATCACAGCAGAAAACATGGATTTTGGTGCAGGAAAGATCATATTTGTGCATATTTGGAGGTGGTATTAAAACATGCTTTTTAAAATAACGTTAAAGAAATTTGGAGGTTCTGACACTGTGCCATCACATGGCAGCAGTCTGTATAGAAATTGTCTGGACATGAAAACATGCCTTTTGCTAGAAGGTTTAGGTGTCAAGTCTTGATTTGAATTGACTGAGAAAAATGTCAAAATTCATAGTCTTTTTGCTCCCTGTGCTTGACAGACAAAATTTCATATTGAACCTAAAAGAGATGATAGCTGAATATTGACTTTCCATTTTAGCAGCGAGCATAACTGTTTGTTTTTTTCCTGATTAAGCAGGACTGTAATGGTTACCATGTAGGAAAATATAGGTAATATTAAACTGAAATATGTCTATCTAGGGATCCATTCATTTCCCCAAAATAGCCAGCTTCTATTTATATATGAATGTCTGTATGTTTATATATATTTAAATGCCCCATTTGCTACACTGGTTTTAGCTTCTTGTTAGCATCACTTCTTGTTAGCATGATGTTCTACAGCACAAGGCAGCTGGAAAAGTGAAACATGTGTTCAAGAATTTATGCAGTGTCTTTACTTTCTTTCATTAAGAGAACTAACAATAATAGGTGCATATTATAAGTTAGCAGTGTTAAGCAGTATGTTATAGCCACGTCTGACAGACATGTTGTTTACATTCGTATTTTATATTGGTGAAACTGTAGCTTTTTTATCAACATGGCATTTTTCAAATGCAGTATTTATACCTCTTCATCCATACAGAGGAAACTTAGTCATCTAAAAACATGATATGTTTTAAATCCACTTGTCTCCTTTTCAATAAGAAAATATTTTCAATTATTTCCCCCCAGCAAAATACATAAGTCAGCATGTTCTGTATTTGAGGGCTGCTATTAATTGATGAGGGGAAAATTTCTCACCTCATACTAACAATAACCCATCTTACTTTAACATGGTTGAAAACTTCTCTGTGGGTATGTACAACTCTCCCTTGCTGCCCTTAGCACTTTCTTTTGGGCTATGTGTACAGTACTATCTTACTGTAGGATACAATCAGCAATACAATATACAGAAGATATTTGGTAGCATAAATGCCAGTCTGGATGAAGTCCGATATTCATCCAGTGTAGTACTTTTATTTTCAAGATCATCCAGAATGATGTATTTCAGAGAAAGTTTTCAGCAACTCTGAGCAGGCAGAGGTGGATAATTCCTCCCTCTTTTCATCACACTCAGAAAAGATCTTTTTTAGTAAATTGAGATTGCTTTAAATCTTGAGGCATAAGGTTTAATTTTTGTTCCCATACTCCTCCTTTTAGCATTAACTATTACAACCCTGGATATTACTACTGTTTCAGTACATGCCTACACTCTGGTAAGACCATAACCCGAGCAACATCCTGTCATAATGAGCTCCAAGGTCCAATTACATCTTACTTGAAAAAAGTATTTCCTCCTTTCTAGTTTGAATTTGCTGAAGTTCAGTGGCACAGATTATTGTACAGTGCAATAAGTGTTGCAAGCTGCAGCTTAGCAACTCTGTGTTGCAGACACACCAGTAATTGGAATGTACCATCAGCAGCAGCTGGCTATCCAAATATTCTAAGCTTTTCTCATATTCGCCTGTGGATCAAATCCACGTAGATAAAAGTAGCAAGAGACAAACCCCACCACTCATAAGGAGAAAGTAGGAATGATGATGCCCAGTAGGGAGTATTCACCTGGTCAGTGGTTAGTCAGGAGAAGCTACTGTCCTAACATTTTGTTGGTTGATCCTGATGAAGACTTCAAAGGGTGCAGTGTTTATCTATGTTTGAGTCAGCCCCTTTGAAGACAACAGCCTGATCACTACATGCAGCATCTGAATTTTTCAGCTTGATATGAGGCTCCTTGTTCGTGTTATTTGCTGGGTCGCCTGCATAGTCAGAGACATTTCTAGTGAGCAGCAACTTAAGAATCTAAGGTGGCATGAGATGCCTATTTCAGCCTGTTGACCTGACGGAGATTCCAGATAGCTTGCTTAAACTGGACTAAGACCCACCCTATATCAGCAGGCAGCAACTGTGGAGATTGTGGCAGTGGTTGTTGGCCCACCAACATGATCATGTATCACACATTGTCTGGCAGGCTCCACAGCAGGCAAAGTGAAAGATGTTTTGGGAAAGACAAGGAACATATCTGTACAGCTGACTTAGTAATCAATTTCCAGTGGTCAAAGTTTTTCTTCCATGTTTAGATGATGCAAGTAAGGCTTGTGAGCCCCCTGATTCCTCCCTATTTCATACAATTGCAGGTTGTAGCAGCATTTCTCTTTTGCTATGCTTATATTTCATCAAGCTTTCAAAAGATACTAGGTCATAAACCAGAAATAATTCCATGCATTTTAGACAGTAACATCTAATTTTGAATCTATTTTAAAATAATATGTTTGTGTATATCTGATGATGAGCTGATATGATAATTAGATTTCTTCTCTACATTGACATGTTTTTTAAAGTTCTATAGGGGGACTTTGTCACTGTGTGTATTCCAGAATTTTGCTCAGTGATTGCACAGAAAGTTGTTTGAACAAATTTGGTAAAGAAACAGTAAAAGGTACAAACTATGCAGAGTGCACATAGCTTCTCATTTTCGTGTCATTCAGGCAATCCATGACTTAGAATGGAAAAGGTGTAAGCATGCAGACAGGTTGGTAGACTGTCACATTACCCTAAAGGAGGTAAGTAAATAAAACAGACCTGTGCAATATAATTATTGCACATAGAAGAAAAGAAGGAAATTAGTGAGCAGGAACTAGCAAAAAAAAAAAAAAAAAAAAAAAAAAAAAAAAAAAAAAAAAAACCAAAAAAAAGTGGAACTGGTGGGCGTATAGCTTTGGAGGTTGATTGTCTGTGTTGCTAAATGCAAAATCTTCAGCTGCTCTGTACTTTTTATTTTACCAGAAAGTTACATGCTTCTTCTGGATAGGAAAAAGACATAAAGAAATAAATTAACAAAGCTAATTTTTCTCTGGATGTACAAACTGAACACATTTTATCCTTATCATATTGTCCCTATTCTTTATAAATCTTCTGTACTATTTAATCCTGTTTTTTTCTGTTGTTAGACCCTCAATCATAAGAGCATTTACTGCATTTTTATGGAGTTCAGCAGTCAGCTTCTTTGTGTTGCTCATTTAGACCTTTGCTATGTACCTTAATTTCAGTAACAGTGAGATGCAATGTGATTTCAGGAAATGCTTGTACGATCAAATGGCTTTGACACACATACTTGACACAGGAGAGCTGTTTCTGCAAGTGGGTCTGCCAATGGTCCGTACCATCTGACCATTACATTGAACCAGATAACAATGAAGTATAATTCTTTCTGGTGAGAATATGGAGGGAAAAAGGACCCACAGATGTCACTCACACTACTCAGTGCTGTACTGAATAATGCATGGCTGCTAGAGTACCATGGAGATGCAGATTATAGAAGAAAAAAGAGAAAGGCAGCACCTCTCCAACAGGAACCTGGGGTTCTGGATGGCATCCTGCTAGGACTCAGCCAGATTTAGAGACACTTAAAACACACGTAATGGGCACAGTGAATTCTACTTTTGTAAATTCAGACTGATTGTAATTGCCATATAAAAGGAGAGTCCTTGTGCATCTGACCCTTACTATTATATTTATCAGTGTCTGTTCTGTTAATTGTTGCCATTGGGATGTGGAAAGCCTTACACCATGCACACACCCCTGCAGAGAAATGCTCCAAGAGCCCAGCTCTTAGTAGGTCCCCTTTGCTGGGAAGGAATGCAGAGCTAAGAGAAAGTTGTTTTCTGAGATGAAATGTAGTTGTTTTCAGACAGAACACGGCCTTTTTTAATGCCAGTTAAAACAAAACCAAAAACAACTGAATTAGTTTCTGGATATGAATCCCTTTGGCATGCTAAAAATCTTAGCTGTCTCAAGCCAACCATTCTTCTGAGCCCATTATGGAGATACATCACAGAAGGTACAAAAGACTGACGCTGTATGCTCAGTGATTGCACAAACCCCAGTTTGTGCTCCACACCTGACAGTTAGTTCTTTGGGAGATAATTTTATCTTAAGTAATTTAGAGCTTCCCTGAGACCCCTTTAAGCCATGAGACATTGACAGTGGTTCCAAGGTTTGGGAAGGAGGGAAGGCATAAGTGTGAGTGAAAGGTACAAAAGCATGCTTAATGATCTGAGCTGAAATTACCGCAGTCAGGGGAAGTCTTTCTATTGACTTAAAAGGTTTTGAATCAAGACCTAAGGACAAAGGAACTGAAATCTGACTGGTTGAATTATAACATTAGAAGGATTTAGCTTCTCTTACCGGGGTAAATTTCATCTCTCCTTAGCTGTGAGACAGAAAGAAGTGTATGAAATGTGCCAGCTGCCCCAAAAATACCATTCCCTGAAAACTATCTTACCTGTTTTGCTGTGATACTGTGTATGATCATATATTCTTTTGTACACATTGAAGTAGTTTCATGAAGCAAGTCCATTTTTCCAGATAAAAGAGCTGGGTACTCTATTCACAGGTGCAATAGATAGAATGTAATCTCTTGCAAACATAGAAAAATAAACTTGAAGTTTTGTTGAGAATTTGATAAAGAGTTTAGTGACATTATAAAGAGTCAGAGTTTTGTGGAGACAGTATTGATTTGTTTTCATATAAACTAAAAGTTACAGCTGCATGTAAGAGCCAGTTTGACTTTCGGTGACCCCGGGGAATTGTCTCTTTCTCTGTAGAATAAAAGCCTGGAAGTCTCTTGCAATAACATTGCCTCTTTTTTAGACTCTGTAAGCATTTGGTTATGTTTCTTTACCTGCAAACAAGAAAAGGCAAAATAATGTTAAGTGAAGTATATGTAGGATCTGGGGTTTTATTATTGTTTTTCCTCATATCTATGTTTGTAGTTAGGAAGTTTCTTTTAATAGTGTTATAAGTAGTCACTACCTATCCAAAGCTGTAGTTGAGGAATGAAGATAGGTTCTGTTGAATTATGGAGAAGTTAGTGTAGAGAAGTAATAAGGAAACAAATGCCTGTAGTAGTGAAATACTACAATTAGTTGCATAAAATGAGTTATAGATTTGTTTCAAACTCTTGCAATACACTAATGACTACTGATAGTTGTTTGTGAAACCAGTATTTTTGCTTTAGGGGCTGTGATTCTTTTTTTAAAAAAACATGTTTATTTTAACTCGAAAGAAGAGCTCGCTGTGTATGACATTCAGGGATGTTTAAGTATGCAAGTTGGTTTTCTAACAGTAATATTTTTGGAATGTACTGAATCAGTATATTTTGAAAGGAAAAACACGTTAAACCAATCAGTTACATGAAACTGGATTCTGTGTCCCGGGTGCTAAGAGCAGAAACCTCACACAGCACTGGAGCACCAGTTTAACTGTTTCTTGTGGTCTAACACACAACTTGGCATGTAGGGCATATGCCTTTGAGATGGACTTTTCATGAGGGTGGATGACATCTCTTTGTAATGTACTCCATGCAAAATCAGCAAAATAGCAGTCTTCAGTTTCATCAGTTATATACTTTCCAGGCAAAATCGTGTATTTAACACAAAACTAAAGAACAGAAGTTTAACCACAAACATCTTGATAAGTATACAGACATGCATCCTCCTGAGACTGTGCTGTGCTAAAATGGGGAAGAATCTTGAATGACTGAGCTGGTATGAAAAATGAAATTTAAACCTCTACCATTGTATTTGCATTGATAATATAGTAACAACTGTACTAATACTCTCTGCCTGTGTCTTTAAACCATGAGTGTCCATGTGCTTTGCAATGGTTTGTGTCATTCTCCTTATTCTTTTAACGTGGAAACTGCAGTAATGCAAGTCAAATCATTTGCCTTGAGTAACATGAGCTGCTGGCAGAAGCAGGACTTGCTATCCATGTCCTTCAGCTTGATTTTTTTCTAGACAGAATATCTTGTCTCCGATTGTATCAGTGGAACAGTAAATGGTACTGATTTACAGTAATGCATAGAGATTTATCTAGAAAACTGCAAGGAAACGGCCAGTAGAGTGTGCTGCTCTCTCATGATGAAACAAAATAACCCCCCCCAAAATTACTTTGCTTAAAACCTCCTGAATAGCTTTTCTTTTTTTTATTCCTTAATGTAAAATTATTCTTTCTGCATTAGAATTTATATCCCTTTACCATTGCCTTCTCTGGAGTGACACTCACAAAATCAGCAGGTAAAATAACTTTGAGTCATATAGAAGACACTGAACGAGCCAGAAGTACAGTATAGGAAAGCAATGGAGTCTGATAATCTCATTTTTCTTTCAGCCTAAAGTTCCTATTCTGAGAGTCCCATTCATGAAGGTCCAAAAAATTATTTACATTCTCCCTTTTCCAGCTGACCTTGCCAGTTCTCCTCTGACCTTGTGTTATGATCTCAAAACATCTGTGAAACCCTGGCAACTTCAGTATTTGGGGGAGGGCTAGGGAGGGTGAATTGAGGTTGTACAGGATCTTTCGTCGCCTTTTGCTTTGCTTATACAGACTTTGCAGTATTTTCGTGCCAGAGCTTGCATAAGGATATTTAAAGTAGTTTAATGAATCGTTTCTGAAAGACTCTGTGACACTGCTATATTATCTTTTATGATGTTGTCATAAGGGTTTGTTTTTTGTTTGCTTTTTTACAAATAACTTATTATAAACAGCATTTCTCCATGTGTCCAAACTTTTCTGTACATGGCACTTTCTCACCAACTGGGGTGCCACCCTCAGCTGGCTGATTAGCTGGCACAAGATGTATTGTGACAGTATGAAAAATGTTGTGCACTAGCAAATGAACCCACGTCTTCTACCATGCATGTTGCTTTTGGGCTGTGAGTTCAAAAGAAAAAAATGAGTCATGCCCCAGAGTAGATGGGATTTTGCTGTTCACTATATTTTGAGTAAACCTCTATCTTTAGTGCAAAGACTAGGAGAAAACATTGGAATAGTTCTTAATCTTTATTTCTGGTAAAAATCAATAAACAGAAAGATAGTTCATACCTTCCTAGGTTCCACAGTATCCAATTTACAATTTGGCTTGTTTTCAGACTTTTGTGTAACGAGAGAGGATCTATCCAGATTATTATTTTGGCTTTGTATCAAAAAATATTGTCTGTCATTAAAACGAGCCTGTGCCATTAAAACAATCTTAATTATTTAACTAGAAACGTGAATCTAGAAAGATTACATTTTTCTGCATTCATTGACACAAAAGAAGTCCAGTCTAGCAGAAGAAATTTTATTTTAACATTAATAAGTTGAGATTTCTGGAAATGATGGGAAAAGCAGCCATAGTTAAAAAGATGGACTCAATAGGTAAAACTGTCAGTGTGTGTGAGATCAAAAGAGAACAGTACTCAAATGTAGACAGCTCTTTGTGGCTTGTATAAACAAGTGCTCCTGTTGTTACTACCCCTGTTGGAGCTGCAGGCATCATAATGATCACAGAAAACACCACAGAATAGGGCAGATTTAGCAAATGCCTGAGATGACTGAGGGAAGATCACAGCTTTCTTAATGACATTTGTTTAACTATTGCAACCATGTATTTAGCAGAATAGGAGTGGACTGATTTAAGTTTTGATGAGCATTTAAGGGCCTAAATGCATCAGTGCAAGAGGATGAAGCAAAATCAACATGAGGGTCGGTACTGTCTAATGCGGCTGCTATTAAGGTTTAGGAGAAATATTTCTGGTGTGATTTCCTAAAAATACCCTAGCCATGGCTACACACTCAGAAATTACCAAAGTCAAGATCTTTCTATACGGCCTATACAGGGAAAACAATGCAAAGGATGTGTGAGATTTCTCTGAAACTATTCTGGATACATCTGTGCCACCTGTAGGCACACAGGGCAGGGGCTAAGCTATAAAGCACAGCACTGTCCCTGACCAGTGCTCCCACTATCCATATTGTGCACCAAGGGACATATCTAGGGCAGCTATGTTACAGGGTTACGGGAGCTCAAGCTTCACCTCTTCCATGTTCTGAATCATGAACAAGCACACATTGCAGCATGGATCATGCATGGTCATGTGGCTGCACAGGAAATTTGGGCAAACAGAGGAACTTTAACCCACACTTATCCCCTGCCTAACCTTAGTAATATGTCATATAGGCATACCATGATCAGCTCCTTGTCAGAGATAAAGTTTACATGTCTGTGTTTTGACCAGTCTTGCTCTGAGTCTTTCTGACAGCACCTAATTCAGTTCTTTGGGCTAGAAAACTAGTCCAATTCTTTCTGTACCCTGTGAATGCAATGTTTTCCTTTGTTGCCCATCCTGAAAAAAAAAAAAAAGAAAAAAAGAAAAAAAAAAGGAAATGAGACCAAAACAAACAAACAAAAAACCCAAACAACCCTAGATGCATACATGTACATGCCACTTTTACTGTAATCTATGGGAGGTGCACAACTGCCATGAAGATGGGATTTCATACTGCTTTCATTTGGGGTACTATAAGAATTAACCTTATAAAGCTTTTGCAGTATTACTGTATATATCATCATAGGAATGTCTGGGTTGGAAGGGACCTCTAGAGGTCATCTAGTCCAACCTCCTGCTGAGAACAGGGCCATCTTCAACTAGAGCAGGTTGCTCAGAGCCTCTTCAAGCCTCACCTGGAATGTCTCCAGGGATGGGGCCACTGGAAGTTTGTCTTTCTGAAACTCAGGGTCCTGACTATGCTTCTTGACTGATTTGTGACCCTTAGTAGTGCAAATTCCACCAGTGCCCAGGCTGCCTCCAATCTTGAGGTCTTTGACAAGCTCACCTGCATTGGTGAACAGTAGATCCAGTACTGCATTCCCTGGGGTAGGGCTGTCTATTTCTTGTCCCAGGAAGTCATCATCAAGGCACTTTGACTGCCTATTGCTGACTGTGTTACTTTTCCAGCAAATGTCAGGGTGATTGAAGTCCCCCAGCAGGATGAGAGCCTGTGAGTGTGATACCTCCTGTAGCTGGAGTAGGAATGCTTTATCAATAGCCTCCCCTTGATCAGGAGGCCTATAGTAGACTGACCCTTGTTATCTTGATCTCTAATTCCTACCCATAGGCTCTCGACTTGCTCGTGGCTATTCCTTAGGGAAATCTCCTCACTTTCAATCCTTTTCTTAACATAGTGGGCAACATCTCCACCCCTTCTTCCCCTCCTGTCCCTTCTGAATATCTTGTAGCAATCTATAGCCACACTCCAGTCATAGGATTCATCCAACCAGGTTTCAGTAATGGCCACTATGTTGTTGCTTTCCAGTGTGTATAAAAAGAGTTTATTACACTAGAACAAAGTGCATAGCACTCAGGAGGCATAATCAACTATGCCTGACTTGAAATCTTTAGGTTAATTAAAAATTTGATGGTGCAAAATATACTAGATTGCAAAATAAAGGCAGAATTTAGTACTGTAAGAATCAGTGAGATTGTCTCAAATCCTGGCATTTTCTGCAGGGAGGAAGAAAATGGAGAGGGAGTGTGCTTTGTGTGCTTGTCCTTCACCTGCCTGCCTTTCTAATATAATTACTAGGTAAAAATGGAACAGCATAAGAGGAAAAAAAATGGCATCTGAATTAAGTACAGCCTACTGCATATATGCATAGAAGCTGAGGCTTCTGCTAAATTCATGGTGTCCCTGTGCAGCTTGTGAAGTAGGTGCACAATTTTTATTTAGCAGCAAAGTCCAATATTTGTGGTGCCATTGCATGAAGACTTGGCTTCTGCAATAGATATCAGCACGCTATAGTCAGTGCTGTATTCCTTTAAAAGTTTGTGAGGCCAAATGTTCCTGTGCTACATTCTTCTAATAACACCCACTGTATTTCTTCCTTGGCACTTCAGCTTTCTTGTTCATACGGCTTGCTCTTGTTTAAAAGAACAATATATTTTGTTGCCAGAGCTACACTTGAGTAACATTGTATAGGGTGATAGACTTGAGTTTCCAGAGGATAATCTGAACATCGGCCTCGTTATCCCAGATACTGACACAACAGTTGCCTATCCCAGATAGAGGAAATATGTCAGATGAAGTGTACAGCCCTTACGGCAGCTCTACAATAAGACTAGACAATCTGGAGCACTTCAAAATTTAGAGAGAGCAGGGCTGCAGCATGCATCTTTTACAAGAAAAAAAATGTTTGAACGATGATTATACATTGAGGGCCCAGATGTTCTGAGGTGGAAACTCTGCTGTCTTCCCAGCAGAGGCCCTTGTGTTGACATGATCAAGGTACAACACAAAAAAGTGCACGTGGTTAACTGCAGGTGGCTTTCAGCATCACTCCAGAACAACTCAAAACCTGTGTCTCTCTATGCATAGCAAAACACCTCAACCACTAAGTTCTATGTGCTCTTGTAAACATCTCTCTTATTTATGGACATGTGTATTTGCACACTCCCAGTGTATAGGTTTTGTCCATGTGAATCCTAGTTTTTGCATGCCTGAGGAATAGTGTGCAAAAGCTTCACCCACAAAAGTATGTGTATCTAAACCAGGCTACCTTGGGTCTTTGAAAATGTAACAGGGACATATTTTATCCTCAGAAATGAGTGCAACAATTATGTGACTGCAGTGGGATCTAGCTTTCCTAATAAATGAACACCTTTTTTGACCCTTAGGAGACTGTAGAGTGAACAGTGTTCGAGAAGTTTATCAAGCTAGGTATAATGTGATTTGTGACAACTATCTAAAAGATTTACCTAGGTTTCCCAGAACAGAAAATTTACATTTTAACTAGCATGTGGTTACATTTCTTTTCCACAGGTTTAGTCATTAAACACTGAAAACCTTAATTTCATCAAATGTAATCAAAGAATTTTGTATAGTAGCAATTAAAAGTATAAAACTAACATTCAAGCTACAGCAAATTAAAAAGCTGCATTGAAGTATTTTTAGCAGTCATCCCAATCAAAATGCACAAAAGGCTTTTATTTTTTTTAAGGAGTATCTGCTGGGTGTAGCTCTGGTTTCCATAATTCAACAATGTCACTAAATATACACATGTACTTTTAAAAACTCAGTTACTGAGTATCAAGAAACTGTATTTTTTTTCTACAAGGCAACTTGGGTGAAAAAGTTCAGAGGGCTTGTGCTGACTGGGTTGCTTTTGCAGAAGGGAAGCTTCCAGCTGTAGTTGAAGTGTTTAAATAAGGAAACCAAGAGCTACTTTGTTGTTTCTGTTACTTTTACCATACTTCATGTGTGGCATTGAGTTTTCCATATTGTAAATGCCACACATGAAGCTAGAGGACCTTGTTTCTCATCATTCCTAGCTCCTGCCACATTGTGGCAGTACGTCTTTCTACTTATTTTACTTTTTTTTTTTTTTTTTTTTTTTTTTTTTTTTTTTTTTTTTTTTTTTTTTTTTCTGAAATGCCCAAGCTTTTTGTGTGTAAGTCAGCCAACAGAGTCCTACATAATCAGCTACATAATTAACCAAGTGGTAGTTCTAAGCTTCAAGTACCAACATGTTCCACATCCCTACTCTGTTTAGAGACTGAGTGAAGAAATTTGGAGGTATTTGAGAACTGCATTCTAAAACTGCATTATAATTCTCAATTGCACTGTGGGAATTTGCCTGCATCCTACTACTACTGGAGATTTAAAAAACTGTAGTAAACACCTTAGTCTTGTTATGTGTTGATACCTAGGGAAATAGAGAGGATCACAAGTTTCGTCTCTGTCCTGGCCACCCCTGGAATCTTTTGACTAAGTGTTTGAGCAAAGAATGTGGAGAATATACTCATAAAGAGACAAAGTGTGTCCAAAGCATGAGTAGCGAAGTAAGTTTTGGAGTAGAAAGGAGAAGGGGCTGAGTGGAAAAGGCAGAGATGCATGAGTAGCTCCGTCAGTGTATGCACTCATGGAGAAACCACTGGCCTGCCTCCAATACTGCCATGGAGATTTGTGTGACTGAGGTGAGCTCACAGCTTCTCTGCAGTCTAAGGAGAAACTGTTCATTTGAGTTATCTTGAAACTGCTGTTGATCAACAAAGACCATTTGAGTCTTTGGTATGTGGAATAGTCATAACTGACATGGTTTCATATCCAGTTCTCCCCTCAGCTTCTCTCTCTCTCCTTTTTTTTTTTTTTCTTTTCTTTTTTTTTCCCCCTGAAAAACAATAAAATAAACAAACTCTCTAGGCACCCATTGGGACAGAGATCCTACTTTGTCGAATAAACACTTAGGGAACCTACATCTTGGATTTTTTTTCAGTTGTCAGGTATGTGCTCAGAGACAGTACTCTCTTCCATTCTTCTTCTAGATGAACAGCTTCTTTCATCTTCCTCTGTTTCACTCTGCTCCATCTGGGTTTTGGGCATTCCTGATGTTTTACAGATAATCTCCTGTTAATCAAATTTATTCTCCCTCCCCAATGATTCAGTTTGGTTTTTTATCATGAAATGCATTAGCTTAAAGTTAATGAACTTTCACTAGAGCTCTTTCCTCTTACTTGCTGCCATGAAGCATCAATCACTATCACAACAGTAAGTGCTAGTTTAGTGTGGATGACATCCTTAGAAGGAGGGATGCAGCTGAGGAGTTGAAGGGAAGTGGCTATTTAGAGCTCAAGTCATCAATTAAATTACTCAGTGATAAAGTCACTGTCTTGTTCTTCAGTGATGTTATGTCATGTTGCTGTGTGGGGAGGTGGTGATACATCCTTGCACTCTGGTGCTTTGTGATGTTGTATCAGCTCTGGAGGTATTTTGGAATAGTGCCAATAGTCTGCAAGATTTGCAGGCACTAGGTGCTGTGATGAACGAGAAATAATTACTAAATCACCCCTCCCCTTACACTGGGAGCTGTGATGGCAACTCAGCTTTTGTTTAAGTGTGTTTCCCAGAATGACAGAGGTGGCTTCCTTGCTGCTACCAACAGCACATTCACTGGCTGGCTGGAAAACATGTTTTCATATGTCTATGCCTGCTTCGAGAAGTGAAATTATGTTTTTCACTGCCCTGGGAACTGGGAAAATATGGACATTCAAAATGGGGAGTAACAATCTGAAGAAGGGATGGACTCATGAGCCCCCAATTTACTTCAGCAGCAGCTGACTTGCTCCATCAACACTATCTGGCATGATCAGCCTTGAAATGTTAGTGAGGCTGCTCTTAGACACCTAGCTAGGGCAAAATGTCTGCGCTGCCAGGATGTCCTGGCAGTAGCCATGTACAGTGTGTAGTGTTCACCTAAATTCCCATGACTAAATGTTTCTCTTGCTCAAGACTGTTGCTTCTAAGTTTTGTAGACTCATGCTTTTGGGAACTGTAGCATACACTGAAAGCCATTTTGCTATTAACTATTGGCATGAAAATAGCATCCTAAGTATGTCGAACACATGATTACAGTGGCATTAATTAAAAATACTTATCAGTCTACTCTGTTGCCAGTGCCTGAAGAGGTTTCTAAGGGATTTCACCAGCAGCACTATAAATTATTTGCCAATGAATTATGAAAACATTGGGTTGTTTATACTTCAGCAATATCCTCATAATAAGTGACTGTCTGCTTGCCACCCTCCTTAATTCCTCCCCCCCCTTTCAGAAAGGTATCTAAGGTGGGGGTCCATTGTGGGAGTTAAGATATCATGTTTATATTTCAAAAGCCAAGCCGAAGCCCTTGGATTTTTGTCTCCAGCTGAGAGAAGCACACATTTAGAAATTACAACATTGGTATTGGCTATCTGGAGCTTTAGGAAGTGGCTGAGAGCTGGCAGTCAATTAAAACTGGGCTGGAGTTCAATATCAGAGTTATGCTGCCTGTTTTTGTAGGATGTGTTTGAATCCTGGGCTATGCTGCAATATGGTTTTGATGTAGAAGTATGTAAAAAGGAAATGTAACCCTTAAGAAGCTGTCTGCATTTTCTAGTACAGACAGGTTGTTCTACATAACTTCAGTTCAGGACCGTATTTTGGCTGGAAAGCTGCACCCCACGTACTGTGGTGCAGATTCTGATCCCATCTTCTATGCTGTAAACATGGGGTAAAGCTGTCAACTTTGCTCCTTTGAGCAAGGAACTGGGGTTACCTGAATATCAGAGTATGACCAAGGTCTGTCTTTTTGCCTGTAGTACAATACTGGCTTCAGTGTGAGCTCTGTGCAGTAGCAGAAACAAGATATTGTGCCTCTGACTGACAAGGAAAGCTGTGATCCTTGTACTCTAGAAATGAATGTGGAAATCTAATTGTCAGCCCCAAACTTCCCAGCTGGGCTGTGGAAGACCTAACAGATCATAGCACATCTCTGGGCCCAGCATTTTTAAGCAGCTGGTTTATAAAGCAGAATTCACAACTATTTTTATATAAGGACCCAGACTTTTTCTTCCTCTTTTTTTTTTCCTTTTTTTTTTTTTTTTTTTAAACTGTGGCACCTTTCAGTGGTTAGCCTGTTATGCTTTACTTACAAAGATCAGGACCCTAACAGTAATTTGCCCTGTGTGCTCACTGTGAGTGAGGTGTCCATATTTGTTATCTCTGTTGCATTTGATGTTCCCTGGATTATTCATTCTTTTATCAGACAAAGCAGATCAGATTTTTATCCAGAAACCTGTTTTGTTTTGTTTTTAATTCTTCTTTTCCCAGCATGGTTTGGGGCTTGTTATAAGAGCACTTGGGAGCATTTGCAGTGCTGTTGTGTATGCATGAAAAAATACCACCTCCCGGCCCCATTAGTTGGAGAACAAGTTTCAAAAAGGAATATTTGCCCTAAGGGCCTTCCCCAAAGACACTGAAACTAATTAAAAGGCTCCCATTAACTTCAAGAAGTTTTGGATCCGATCCCTGGTGTTTTTGTTTTCGGAGAGATGACTGTAACCACGGTTTTCAAGCGGTGGTGCGAGGCAGCTTAGCTCCAATGGTGTTCCCAGCAACCAGTACCCCTCAGAACAGGCTGCAAATGTGTAAAACAGATTCTCCTGTTTACAAACCATTCTCAGACGAAACCATTTAAACTCACTTTAAAAAGAAAGGAAATAATTGTTCCGTTTACTTTAAGGGTTAATTACACTGGCTAACTAGACTATGCAATAAGGAAAGGATCCAGGGATCTTAGGGCCGGGAGTGAAGTCATGCCCCTTACCAGTAGAGAAAAGAATGGTAATTGCCTGCTGTGAGTATGAACATATTTTGCTGGCTAGCAAAGTAATGGCATTGACAACTGGCAAATCCACTCTGCTGAGGAAAAAATGTATTTTTGAGGCAGGCACACAGCCAGCATTTTCATTCGGGAAGTCTCATAAGTGGAATCAAAACTCTTGCGGAGGTAACATGAAACTGTGCGTTAGAAGGTTGGTTTTTTTAATCCCACATTTAATTCTGTCAACATTTCATGCTGGAATAAGAAAAATATTCCTTAGGTTGGTTTTAGTCAATTCCTCTCATCTTTCTTTTCCCCTCAGTTCCTTTCTCCACCCCTCTCCTCAAGATTTCTTTCAGCAACATTTTTGCTTAGCAAGCAGTGGTCCTTAGGAAAATGGGATAGGGTCTCCTCTCAGATGTGCCATGTGAGCAGAACCCCACGTTTTGACCTTGTCCCTGATTTGGGGATTCACCATTTACAGAAAGAGGTGTCTTGTGGAAAAGTCTGAGGAGCAGCAACCCATCCAGGTCACTTCTGATGCACCCATGTTTTCTGCAGCCCATTCTGCCCTCCCACAGCCATGACAATTATGCAATGAAATAAGAATTGTAAAAACACCATGTGTTAGTGAAATTCACTGGATGGGGCAAGTCTTACACAGTGCATCTAATAGTAGTAGGCACAGAAGTTAACTTGTAGTGTATTTGTGAGTAGAGTCCTAGAGATATGTCTGTAAATATTTTAGGCCTTATTTAGGTCTAAGACAAATGGACTATGTAATTGAAGCCTTAAGGTGGCCATACTGGGAGTTGTTTGAGATTGAGTTCCTCTGAAAATCTTCTTTACAACATAGATTTGCACCTAATCTTTTTAAATGTAATTAAGAACTGGGCACTTCTGAAATATTAACCCTCTGCCTTTGTGCTTAAGGACTTATAAAGAGAATTTATAAAGCTGGAACTTTGGCTCATAAATCTGTATAGAGGCACTTAAACAGCCTGGCTACCCAAAGTGCTGAGCCCTTGTCCTTTACAGTTGATTTTCTAGGGTTTGGCCTAAAAAGGCTTACAGAGCTGAGCTCCCCTTCTTCCCTTTCCTCCAGTACTTTTTAGTGTTTTAAACTGTGTTCCTCTCTATAGGGCTTCGGTTTGCAGTCATGTCTGCTGCATTTCCTATATGTCACTTGCAAAGTGAATTGCTAAAATATGTTGCATGCAGAGTTTGAAATCATAGGTATCCTGCAATTGCCAGAACATGATGCCCTTTTGTACCAAAAGCTTCATTTCAGCAAAATTCTTTGACAACCTTATTTTTAGCTAAATGTCTGCTACTCCTTGTGCCTATCCTGGTCTCATCATGCTTCAATATATAACTTGTAATAGCTGTATGCTTTTGGTATTTGTCTATTAGGAATTAGACTAAGGTCACCTCCTTACTTTGCATACTCTGGTGAGTAGCTTTGGGTTAGCAATTCCTTCTTGCCATCAGAGAGAAAGAATTAGATCCACAGAGTTCTAAAAGTTCCTTATGGCCATTTCTTTATATTATTTGTTTTCCCAATTATTACTCTTCCTTATAACTTGAACACTGCAATAAATGCTCTGCTGTTCAAGATTTAGCTTAGAAAGTCCATTAGGTTCAATCTTCTGATCTTTGTTAATGCTGTTTGGTATGTACTTTATCACAGAGAACCTTAACTTATGGGAAATAAAATGAGTATCTGATGCTGTAAAAGTCTAACAGAGTATCTTTTTCCACCCCAGTTTTTAAGACTTGATAAATGAAGAAACTTGTTGCAAGAAAATTGGTTTGTTCAGACTTTTCTATTTGTTACAGAACAAGTAGCCTAACAAAGCATAAGTGTGCAACAAAAAGTTGTGTAAGACCAGAAAAGCTTTTGGAACGGGAGCTATAGAAGGCCTTAATTATGAATGAACTTTAAAAAAATATATATATTTGGAGGCAGGACATAAATGTTTTATTTTCTCTAGAAATTATTTGCTGTTGTGTTAGAATTTTCTGTTCTGGCAGTTTTGTGATGGCACTGCAGTAGCAAAACAGAAAACAAAATAAAAATTTCTGAAATTCTTAAAACAATAAAAAAATTTCAGATGATTTTTAGTGTCAGGAATAAAAATAAAAAAAGAAGATATTGCAATCGTCTGTCTGGATTTCCTCTTAAGAAAGATAAAAGTAATTTTGGAGGGAATTCTGCTTAGAATGGATCAAGATTTTTTTTCCCCTGCATTATTTTATAGACTGCCAAAAAATCTAATTGATGGAAGTAAATACTAAAGATAAAATATATTTGTCATTAACTCTGGGAAATACTTTTTTGACTTTTTACAAAAGCGTGCCTAATAACTTTAATGGGTTTGAAAAGTGAGGGGCAGACAGAAGTCCTCTATAGAGTCAGGGATACAAGGCACCTGCCTAGTATTTTATTTGGCCTAGGTATAAATAGAGGGCTTGGGACCAGGTTGGCATTAATCTCTCATCTTTCATTATTATTCAGTAATTTAATCCACAAAATACTTTACGTGGTGTATTAGGACCCTTTGATTTCTAAATTTTTTTTGTGTTTATTGTATTCCTGTGCACATGGAAAGTCTGTGTCTGCTAGCAAGACCAGAGCAAAGTTTTCTGAACAGAAAACAGTATATTCTCAATTTTTAATTATAAACTACTTCCAAAGGGGGGCTAGTCCCTTTTAAACATCAGAGGAGAACAGAGCATGAACAGACTTTGCAGGGCTGAGTGCTTCAGAAGCTGGGCTGGCTTTGTGCCTGAATTTGTGCTCACTGAAATGATGAGAGAGGTGTGAAATAAAGCTGTGCTTGTGGTGTGTAAAATAGGCCTCTGAATGGAAATTAAATGCTGAAGGAAGTTCTAGATGTGTCTCATTAATGTAGGCTCTGGAAGAATTACAGAAGTAAAAGAATAGCACTTTCCACTCTCCTCCTACTACAAACAGATAACTGCAACTCCAGTAAGAGTTGGTCTTAGGCTATCAAAAAGGATGGAGACCTCAGCTGCAAACACTGAGAGGGTAGTTGTTTGTTCAGAAATGCATTTAGTATTTTATTAGTAAGTTCTGGCAATAAAATGTTCAAATAAAAACATCCCACAGATGGATCTTCTGTCCAAAATACAAACAACTCATATTTTTTAAGTCCCAGTTAAGTCTGGTTTTAGTCTGTTTTCACAGAATCTCAGAAGAATGATCAAGGCTGGAAGGAACTTCTGTAGGTCATCTCCTCATCATTTTCCTCTATTATCTTTTTGGCTGAAGAAAACTCATAAGGGAAAAAAGTGAGCAAGCTGCAAAAGACTGTCTCTGACAGGGATGAAACCTGAACGATGTGGGGATTTAAGAGTGAAAAGATTTTCATGTGAAGTTTCCAGTGTACTTTCAGAAAAAAATTAGAATGGAATGAAGTTCTCTGAACTTTGGAGAAATATCTGAACTCTTGGATAGTTACCAAAACCAGACAAAAAAAAAAAAATTAAAAAGCAATGAATATTTATGGAATAGGCAAGACTGACATCTATAGAGAACAAATATCTCAGTTAAAGAACTGAGCTGTTGGCAGCATTGGTTCAGTCAGGACTGGGCTGAGGTAGTGCTTTCCCTCAAGACAGCTGTGTGCCCTGTGTTCACAACCTTTTAATTCTTTTGTTCTGCTAAAGGATCATTCAAAAAAAGTCTAAATGTTCCCTGTTTAAAGTGTTAGAAGTATCTATCTGGTGAATTTTATCATATACATCAATGGAAATGGTGATTCTGTTACCAATTTCCATTCCCATTTACTCATGTCTTTCCCAAAATAGGTGATCGAGTATTACTTTGGTGTCATTCTTCCCAGAAGTCAACTGGTACAATACACATGATGGCAGTATATTTTCACCTCTTAGTTTGACCTCTTGTGATCTATGCCCATGGCTACTTCTCCTGACATGTGTGGGTGGCTCTTAGAGCCACCTCCCCCCAAAATCACAGTTCTTGCCACCCAAAACACTTCACAGACACACCTCAGCTTCTGTAGAGAAAGCTTGCTTCTAAAAATAAAAGTCTGATTCAAGATCTTGTGCTTTTTCTGAGACAACCAACCCATGTGGCAGCTACTGGAAACACCTGTCCTTTAGGCTTGTAGGGAGAGACTAATACTCTACTGGAAATAGATTACAGACCACTTTAATAATTGCTTTCTTTTGTTTGTTTGTTTTTAGTTAATAGGAAAAAAAACAGAAACATTATAAACTGAGTTCAAAGGGAAATTGGTCATCTCTATTTCCCCATCCAGGAGAAAAGGGGTAAAATCTGCTTTGAGTTTAGCTATCAATCTAGAAGTAAATTGAATTAAATAAGAAAATGTTTGAAAGCCGAGTTGTATTTCATTCCCACTGCACTGCTGATTTAAATGGAGTGGTGGAAGGGGGAAAGGGCTTAAATATTCAGCATTTTTATGATTAAGTATCCCTTGTGCCCCCACCACACCTCCTCTGAAAACAAAACACAAAGCATGTTTGCAGCAGCTCATTACTGCTTTAAGGCCCTAATGCCTGTTCTGTTAAAGCATTGCTCAAAGCAAGGTGAGGTGCTGAAAAGCACCAGTGCATGTTAGCATGGGCTATTTAGATGTGCATGTCTGTGCAAACTTATCACGAGAGCCACAGCCCATGGTTTATATGTATTTCAGTGGACTTCTAAGGCGAATGAAGGAAAAGACAAAAAATTATTTTCCTGAATTAAAAAGCATGCTAGTGGAAGAAAAGGCTGTTTGAATGATCAGTGGGTAGAAGAAGAATAATGCTATTTAGAGTTGTTCAAGGGCAGGGAAAAAAAAGCAAGTCTGGCCTTTAATTCTGAGTTCCATGAGCAGGACAGGGAGGGGAGGGAAATGTATCTCTGGAATTTATTTCATGTAAGGATTTTGTACGCTAGAAGTGGTCTGTGTCACTGGTTTTGGTGGTTTTTTTTTAATATTCTTTCTTTCTTACAGAGTTAGGCAGGTTCATCAGGGTGACTGATATACCAGTTGAAATGAGAATGACATGCATAGAGATGAAGGCTGCTATTCACCAACTTGTAACAAAAGAAAACAGTATGGATAAGCATGCTCGTGTTCAGCATACCCTGTGAGTCTGGCATTAAGAGCAAAGCTGCTATCATCCTGGTGTAGTCTTCATGCAGTGGGACTGGTTCAAAACCCAGCAGATCTTACTCGCATTCCTGGTGCCAAAAGCTTCAGTTTAGTCACTAACACAGCCCTTTGTGTAAGATATGTGTAAGGGCTCTGTGTAAGGTAAAACACAGAGCCCTGGTTTCAGTTCTCGGCTCTGACACTTGGGCTATGTTTTTCTGTTGTCATGAGGGTTCACAGTTTGAGCCTCTGTTCAAGGCCAAATGCTAGATGCTCTGTATTGACTGTTGACTGTCTGGCACAATTGTGAGCCAGCTGTGATGGCCAGGTGGTGACACTCAGCTGGGTGGGAACACAGCAAGACCCTGATCTGAGCTCAAATCCCATCTCCACAAGCAGGATGGATGTAACTAGTTGAAGCCACGTGGCACAGGGAACATCAGCAGACATAGTTAAATAGAAAAGTGTCAACACATCCTGAACTGGGGATTTGTGAAGTCGGCAATCTAGGTGATCCTGGTCTGTCAGGAAGGTTGGACTAGATGAGCTTTCAACCCTGAATGTTCTGTGATTCTGTGAAATGATGGACAAAGACAAAAGCATTATGCCAATTGCTGAAGCATGGACTGACATATCAAGGTCCAGGTGGAAGGTATTACAGAAGGTGAGTGCTGCTGCAGCAAACACTGCAGGAGGGAGCTAGGGTGGTAGTAATACTTACGGGCCATTGAGGAAGCTTATCTCCTTAGTATTTGTAGGGAGATGGCGAGTGCACTATTTGCTAGTTTAACCGGCACTGATTTTGCATCCATTTATATGGGAATACATGTATTTTAACATTAATTCTGCTGCACGTTTAAATGAGACATGCTTTACAATGTAATTAAGGAACCCTTCTTTTCACACAATTGTCAGCTCACACTTTTCCCACTTTGCTAATGTCTTCAATGCACAAAAGCCATGAAGAAAATCTTTCCGTGACATGATGGCATTACCAGCTCTTTTCAAGTGGGAGGACTGTACTCCTACACAGCAGATTTTCCCTGTGTTGTGGTATTCATGCAGCACAGAGCTGTACTTCTGAAGGGTTTCTTGTTTAAGCTCTTTCATGCTTCTTGCCTTGGAGACTTCTTTTAGACTTGTAGCCAAGAGGAGGTCAGGAAGTGCTCCATGCTGCAGCTTCTTTTTCTGTATATGTTTCTATGTGGTTCTCCACAGATCCATGGAACACATTCCCTTCCATCTCGCTCCCTTTCAGAGTAGTTTATGTTTCATTATTTGCAGATGGAAAAATGACAACTTGACAAACAGGGGAGGATCTTTTTATTTAAATCATCATCATGTTTCAGGCTCCCACGTAATGTAATGGGGTAATACTGAGAATGCAAAAACCGATCAGATTTTGTTTGCTCAGTGCATGAAAAGTGAACTTCCGTGCTCATGTCCATGTGAGGATATTTTTAGCTGTCATTCTGCTGATGGAATTTGCCCATCTTCGTGACTTTCAGATTTAGCCAAACTACTGATGCATCGACTGCTGCCGTTACTGCCTTTTATTTTAGGGGGCAGAGTTTGGCTTTATAAAGTCTGTATTTTCATCTCTTTTGTACTTTTTTTCATTGCTAAGCACACAGAGTAACAACCAGGGACAAATTAGATCTTGAAAAAGGCACTAAGAATTCCACAGCCCGAACCAACCCATCTAACCCAAGACACACAAGCTCCATTCCCCAGTTTTGTTTATTCTTTTCCTAACATGATTTAGAGCCAAAACACACTAGCTGTGTTCATTCCTCATATCCCAATCACAAAACCAGGAAAGATTTTCTTGAACTGAGTAGTGCTATTAAGCCCTTGTCTAACAGTTTTAGATTCATTTAGCTGTGAGCATAAAGTTATCCGAGTTTCAGAAAGACCTGGGTGTGATCTGTCAGGTCAGTAGGAGCCCTGAAAAGTGGTGGAGTTTGAGGTCAATGTCCTGCTGACTGTTTGTGCCAACCTGCTTCTCTTTTCCTTCTTTCCCTGCTATTACATTTCAGTGCTGTAGGGAAAGGCACTGAGAGTGTGACACTGTCAGACAGAACTGATTCAAAATCCATCAGCAGCAAAACCCAGTGGTGAGGAAGGCTGGGACAGGCTCAGGGAAGAGCCTGCCTCAGTCAGAGTGGAGTGCCAAAGATGCATCAGGGTGCCAAAGATGGGCACCAGCTGGCATTTTCCGACCATTGCTCCTTCATCTTCCGCCTTTGCTGGGCTGCCCACAGGAGAAGGCAGTGCTTCCACTTTCCTCCCCGTGAGTGCAGGGCCATTGACTGGAGTGCTTTCCTACCCAACTGGCTGATCTTCTTGTGCCTAAAGAAGCCTATTCTGTGATGCTGTAATCAGGAGCAGCAAGGCTATAGCTGCATCCCAGCAGTGGGGTTGGCAGCTCAGCTCAGGGGGTATTAATCAAAGAGAACATCCTTCTGCCTTTCTGCACTACCAGCCCTTGAGCACAGTGGGTGGTCTGACCACTGCATTCACTATTTCATTTTACATTTGTGTCCACTTTAAGACACGTATTACACCTAGAGGTCTCTTCCCAGTTTTCTAGAATAGCAACTGAGCTTTGAAGTGACTTTTGTTCATGAAAGCAAGCGATTACTTCATAGCAGCATATATTGTCATGAGTCTGTACTACAAGCCAGGAGCAAAACTCTAAACTTTCCTTTATCCTATCTTACTGGAATAGGTATTTTTACAGAAATTGATGTCATGGAATCAAAACAAAACACTTCTTTTTTGTCTGTATTTTGTTCTGAATCGTGGTTGTTACTGCAGTATAACAGAGTTCTGCTGTTATCTTCCACCTTCTCCCCCCAAAAATCAACCCATAAAACCTATCTGGATTTTTAGCCACCTGGTTATAGTTAGTATCTTATTTTAAAATAGCTTTCAAAATAGATCAGACATTACACCGTTAAAAACAATTTTCCCTGTAGGTATTGAATATCAGACAGGGCTTGTAGCAATAACTGATAGGTATCTAGAATAATCTTCAGTATGGACTGAGACTACAAAGATCTGTCAATCAATGCATTCAACTTTAAACACAGATGATTTGAATTCGTGTTAGCAGCATGAGGAAGTCAAAAAGATGGAACGGTCCTGTTGGAGAAAAGATGATAGGATTACCTCCACTGTTAGCCTTTCCTGCTACTTGTTTGAGATACTAAATCAAGGTGAAGTTTATGGAAAAGGCTACAACGAGGGTTTCTAACTCTTCATTCCTGCTGTGATTTTCCTATTATAAATCTGCTGTCAGAAATAAGTGCTTTACTTGTGGCTTAATTTTATGCAGGCACAAACACCTTGGTTCAACACATTTTGCCAGAGACAGTCTCGACTGTCTTAATGCAACAGAGTCCTCATTAACAGGGACCTGTGAAAAAGAAAAATTCACACATGCTCTTTTGTCATTGGTCATTCATGAGCAGTCCAATGAAAACTAAAATAAAACATAAATCCTGAGGTGGTGTGGAGACGGTGTGGAGACAAGAGTGTTTGAATCACACAGCTTATGTGAATTATCCATCTTGAAGAACATTACTCTCCACCTTTTGAAGGATTTTTCATTAATATGGTGGAAAGCTTACAATTTCTATTTGTTCTGCTGTGGCTGCTGAATTTAGCACTACCCCCAGTGCTCACCCCCAAAGCAAACACCTCTGTTGTGGCGATTTTTCCTTTTTTATCCAACTGTGTAACAGTATAGGTGACTAAGACAATGGTTTCTGAGAAGCTTGTCAGACTTGCTTGGGCAGTTCTTTCTCCATGCAAGGGCCATAAAGACAGATTGGTAGCACTTTGCTGGCTTTGTCATGCATTCATTTGTTGTTGTGCATGCAAAAACGAAGTCAGGATCAGACCTCAAAAGGGATAAATGCCCGTTTGCCTATTTCCTCTGAATACTAGCACTGTCTGGTGTACTGGGCTGTGTTTCAAATGTGCACCAAGTAGATTTGTCACCAGTGTCTGTCATCTTGTTCTCAGGACAGGGATGGGAAATTTGCCTTCAGACGGTACTGGAAGGATGACTTTGAGCTTGTCCTGTCTAAAAGAAATTATTAACCTAAAGCTGTAGGAGAGGGAACCTCAGATCACAGGAACAGCGATCTTGGTATTACTGTGATGAAAGGCACCCTTATCCCCAACCCAGTGTGTGCTTCTGTGTTGTTTTAACATCAGATTTTTAAATCCCCACTCAACTAAGACTGCGCCCCTTATGTGGTGACAGCATTAAAGTCAGGCTCAGAGGAATCCCTTCTTCATGCAGTGCTGTGAACTTTCAAATTTCAAAATATCTTTTTTTTCCAGGTTGAAAGAAGGCTCCAATGTACTAAAACTCCACCTTAAGTAAAGTTTATTTTCTAGTCTGGTCATTCAACATTGTATATTTTTTAACAAAACCAAAATATTTTCAGTTTGATTTGCTTAATCTCATCTTTTAAAATAGTCTAAAAGTAAAAAATATGAGATGTACTTTTTAATGGAAAATCCCCCCAAATCCTTTCAGAGAACGTGAAGACAAGCCATTCTGATCTTGTCAGAAATCTCTCGCCATGTTGCTTTACTTAATCTCTCCCGCCTTCCACAAAAAGCAGCATGATTTTGCAAAAGACTTAAGATTTTCCAGAGCTGCACCTTCTTGATGGGTTGTGGCTCCAGTGTTGCTGGCTTTTGTGATGGGCTGTAGATGGAATAGTCAACTGATGAAATGTAATGTGCTTTGAATTATCTCAGCAAAATGCTTCACTTGCGGCAAATTCATTGGCATGTATGCACATCGTGTTTCCTCAGATCAGGATGACAACCTCATTGCTGGCTGGCTTGTGGCATCCCAAGTAAACATATGTAAACTTCGCAGCTGTGAGCTGTGTTACAAGCAGAAGGACACAGGGGCTGAAGCCAGCAACTGCTTTTTTTTCCTCTAAAGAAGTCTGTGCAAAGATGCTTCTTCAAGGTAGCATAACCCAGTTTATTTTATCTCTGTTTCGTGCAGTTCTCCTGACTTAATACTCCTGTCTGTAGCCAAGAGCTCCCACAAGCTGTCTGAGGAGAGGGTCTCTACGGTGTTGTGGGAGAAAAGGGAGGGTTTTGATTTACAGGCAGGCTGTTGTACAGCACTTCGAAGCATCCTTTTTCCAAAGTGTGACAGATACAAAGTAGCCACAGAAATTATTTTCCTGATGAGTCTGAACTGTGAATTGGAAAGGGAAGCCTATTCCAATGAGTACTTGTGGTACAGTTTAATCTTGCTGTGGACCCCAACTGCAGATGCAGTCTGACTGTTCAGACATCTGAAGCTTAAGCACAGAAAGACATACCTGATCCTCTGAGCTGCAGCAGCTAAGCTGTGTTTTAACCATAGCAATTGGGAACTTGTAGGGCAGGGGCTGGTTCTGTGGGTTTGTTTTAGTGTCTTCAAACCAAGTTCTCAGAAAAGCCTTGAAGCGTTCATCTGAGAATCCAGATCCGAGGGCATCTCTGTGTCAAGCAGGTATCTGCAGGTGGGTTTGGCTCTCGGTGTGCACAAACCCCCAGATTACAAGTAGGGGATTTTTGATATCTTCTTCAGAAAGAGCAATTCCAGGGAAGCTGGAGAGGGGCCAGGAGGAAGGAACAGGCCCTCCTGTTGGGGGGAGGGTGAGAAGACTTTGAAGTGTGACCCGGAGCAGAACTAGGGTGGGAACAGCAGGAGCTGAGGTGAGGGACAGCTGGGGCGAGCAGTGGGGCGCAGAGGCTGTGGAGGCAGGGAAGGGAAAGCAAAGGTCAGGGAGGAGGGCGTGTGGTCCCAAGGCTTCCAGCAGCAGGGACAGCCATTCCAGGATCTGGGTACTCATCGGACAGGTTGCAACAGGCAGGTGGTGGGAAAACGGCTGTGTTTTTTGAACAGCTGGTTTGACATAATGAAGGCTGAGCCCTGAATCACATGCCCTGGGGGAAGCAGCAGCTGAAGTATCAAACTTACAATCAGGAGACCAGGGTTTTATTCCATCGTCTGCAGCTATTTCAGGAATCACTTTGGGCAAGCGGCTGATGTGCTTGCACCTTGGTTTTCCCATCTGCAGAAGGTGTTGCTCACCTTGATACCCCCAACAATGAGACACTAGAAGAGGAAGCCTCTGCTCTCCCAGAGTGGTAGGACAAAAACACTGAAATTAAAATATGGCAAGTCCAAAACTGTCAGAGGGAATTCCTTTTTCATACACAATGATGCAAATCAGGGCTAACGCCAGTGATTAAGGTGAACTGGCATCAGTGAGAAACAGAATTAAGTGGGGTCTGTTCAGTGCCTGTCTAAGTAACAGGCACACACTTATAGGGCCCTGACCCAGCTATTCTTCTGTAGTTCAAGTTTTTAATAAGAGAATATTTTACCTGCCTTTTCAAGACAAATGTTGACATCAACCTTTGCTCATGTAAACTGCATTTGCCATATGACTAATAGTTATTTTTAAAGCATAGAAATGTCTGGGTTGGAAGGGACCTCTGGAGGCCATCTAGTCCAACCCCCCTACTGAGAGCAGGGACATCCTCAACTAGAGCAGGTTGCTCAGAGCTCTGTCAAGCCCCACCTTGAATGTCTCCAGGGAT
>JANIJG010007146.1:49477-65240 GCA_024611175.1 Megaceryle torquata
CTACCAGCACCCCCAAGTCCTTTTCTGCAGGGCTGCTCTCTATTGCCTCATCTTCAAGCTTGTATTGATAGTGGGGATTGTTCCAGCCAGGTGCAGGACTCTGCACTTGCTCTTGTTGAGTCTCATGAGGTTCACCTGGGCCCACCTCTCCAGCTTGTCCGGGTCCCTCTGGATGACATCCTGTCCATCCGGTGTATCAACAGCACCACTCAGCTTGGTGTCATCTGTGAACTTGCTGATGGTACACTCGATCCTGCTGTCTGTATCACTGATAAAAATGTTAAACAAGACAGGCCCAAGTATGGACCCCTGAGGGACACCACTTGTCACTACTCTCCATCTGGACCTTGAGCCATTGACCACTACCCTCTGGATGTGGCCATCCAGCCAATTCCTTATCCACTGAAGAGTCCACCCATCAAATCTGTATCTCTCCAACTTAGTGAGTAGGATGTTGTGGGGGACCATGTCAAAGGTCCAGATAGATCATGTCCACAGGTCATCTCTTGTCCACTGATGCAGTCACTATGCAAGTACTGAGCAAAGTGTCAGAGAGACAAAGAGAAGGAGGGGTTTTTTGTGTATCTGCTGTGGTAATTGTTTATGAATTTAGAAGGAGTTTTTTTTCCAATTATCCTTGTAGTACATCAGCAGTCTTGTCTCCTTTTCTCTCTGCTGAGCTTTGTGTATAAATGTAGAGATTTATGCTCTTGGATACTTCAGTTACAAAAGTACATGCTACATCTTAAGGATTGATTTATATTCATGAGGTGCCACAGAACAGAGAGAGAGAAATTTGTGCAAAAGATGGAGTTTAACATGCAAACAACTATGTGGCCATAGGACTAATTTCAGAGCCTTGTACTGAAATGGTATTTCTTATTCAAAAAATAAAGGAGAAACTCTGAAAGGCCAGAACTCATGTTAATGCCTGCCAGAGAAGTTAAGCCCAGAGTCAGGGATGAAGAATTTGACCTAAAGTGTATGGCTTCACATGGAGGTGGAGAAACAATATGGAAGTGGAGAATTAATTTCTTCTACAATAGCAAGCTTTTGTAATCTTGCTCAAGCAAAAGCACAGTGGAAAATAGGAGAGGTGGCCTGTAGAGTATAAAGTAATAGGTACTTGGAATTAATGAGTTTACAAGAGAAGTCCCAGCCCCTAAATGTCAGCAGTAAAAATCCTTCAGAATTTACTTGGTCTACATTGTACTGAAGGATTTAGGTACCTAGTGCCTAGCTGAGGCAACCATCTTCTGTGATTGACTTCCAAATCAGGCACTCTGTAACTGCCAGATACATCATCTGTGTGCATGTGTTTAATATGAAAGCAGCTTTTGTTTTACAACTGCTGCTAGTGCCATAGGTTGTGGGGACTGGTTTTCATTAACATACTTAAACTTTTGTGATTTAACACTATTACATGATCTGAGTGTTTGAATATTACTTGAGCAGTCTCAATACACAAAGTTTGCCATGTGTCTTGGTGTCCTTTCCCAGGGCAGGAGTTGTTTCACACTGCTGGCACAACATGATTTCTTCTAGCAGCACAGCAGGAAGAAATCCTTACCAGTTTCAGAGGCTATGAAAACCTGCATGGTTTATCAACCCCTTCTTCATCCACAGAAATAAAGGGTCTCCATCACTTTTTTCCTCAGGGATAAAACCTCCACACTGTAATGTAGCAGGACATCTTAAATTTATCCTATTTTGTTTCTGAGCTAGAGGTCTGTAAATACTGCTATAAAGCTTCTGCTGTTCAACCATTATTTCATGGCATTCTTATTTGAAGGCCCGATCATGACCAAGAAAAGGAAACTTCTGTACTTTCCTTTTTGTGTTACATCTTCCAACTGGAATGCTTTCAAGCACAATAGAATTGAACATGAGCTTTGGGGAGGGAGGAAGAGGAGAAAAGGGAATCATCTAGAAGAGATGATGACTCCAGTGGGGTACTCTGCAGTTTAGTTCTCTGGGGACTGAAAAATGCTTTCAACCAGTGTGATGTTGCAACAGTCCAAAAGAGGAGAGAAAAATCCATGTCTGGTCTAGACCAACCAGAAACTAAAAACAAGGGACACTTTGAATTCTGAGACTCTCACCACAACTGAAAACTGTGCTCAGGCCAAGTAACTGGAAAATCAGTTTCTTGGGTTAGAGAAATGCTTTCCTGAAGAATCAGAGGCAGCTTTCCATTTTAATTGAAAAATAAATTATTATATTCTGAAGCATTGATTCTAACCCTTGAACCAATGCAAAGGTTTGCAGTCAGGGCTGTGAAGAATTCTGCATACTTTCATATGGTGCTTAGTGAAATGCTACAGTAAAACAAATTTTTCTGTGACATTTTCTTGCCATTTGGCTGTGATAGGCTATCATTTGTCACAAAATGGAAAAATAAGATCTGTCTTCATAATGTACCAAAAAGAGTACAAACACAAGTCAGGAAGAGGCATAGGGACTGGAGCTCAGTGGTGAAACCCTAGATCAGGAGATGGTTATGAGAAATCATATACCAGGAGACCTGAGAATCCCCTGACCAGGAGTAATTGAATGTGGTAATTGTTAAGGAGAGCTTTAAAAAGAAATGTTGAGTAAAAATGACTTACAGGGTGCTTGTTTTAAGAGGTAAATTTCAGGACAAAATTTTAAGTGGCAATAGTACAGGCATGGCCTATGCTGTAGGCAAAATAAGTTTTCTGAACTAAATGACTCCTCTCAGTCAGCCAAGATACAGTGTTTGGTTTTGGGGTGAAATATGTATTTCCTGCATTGTGCTGGTACAGGATAGCTAAAAGCCTGAGAGGAGGACTCTCAGGATCTGGTTGTAATGCCTGGTAATACCACCTGCTCCTTATGCGATGAAGCTTTGCAGAGATTTGCATTGCACACAAGGGATGAGATCAGAAAACCCTCCTTAGTTGTGACAAAGATATATGACTAGTACTTCATTTTGCAACAAAACGAGGAAACTTAGTTTTTTTTTTCTTTTAGTCCTTTGCTTTTAAAACTCGTGTATTATCACTAGTTTACTGGCTGTGGAAGATGCTAGACTAAGTATGATAGTTCCAGGGGAAAGTGCCTTGCCATCTTCTGGATTAAAGTGATAAATGTGTCAAACTTTATAATATTTTATGATATAAATTTTAAAATAATCTTCCAAAAGATTCAGTCAATATACTTGAGTCTGATAAAAGTATTATGACTCATACAGCCTATGTTTTATCAATATGTGAAGCCTCTCTTTAACAAAAGAGCACCACAGCATTTCAAGGTAACAAAAGAATCAAGAAAGTTTGAAGATTCTAGGCAGTCTGCACTTGTAGTTCTGTAGTCAAAGAACATGCAAATGGTTTTCTTCAAGCGATTAAAAGACATATAGGTGGAAAGTGAAGGAACAATGTCACATGCTTCTGTTCAAGTCATTGAGATGCTGTGGCTGTATGATAGTTCCATCCACCCAATTTTACCCTTTCTTTTTCTAATGTTCTCTTTTCCTCTGATGGCCATTAAAAAGCAGAACTTCTCTGTGTTAGTTCATAAGGACAAGAAGATGTGTTGAGAATGTGTCGTATCAGGGATAGGGAACTCTAGAAGGATGACCTGGAACATTTTTATGTTCCTGCAGTGCACATTTAAGTATCTTTCTGGGTAGGGTAGGGGAACAGAGATACCTTGCATGCATATGATTCTTGCATTCAAATATGCTTGCAAGCTCAGATTCACTTTGAATTCTCATCTGAAATTTGTTGCCTGTTTCACAGAGGTTAGGCCAAGATCTTTTCACATCTTTTTTTTTTTTTTTTTTTTTTTTTAAGTATTCAACAGTGAGTAGGCTTCCCTGCTTTGGCTAACTGAAATACATTTTAGGAGGCAGCTGCCTATTGCCAAGAAGAGCCCGCATGCAAGAATATTTCCATCTGGGATGACTAACGTGTGCCCAATGTACGTCCAGTCTCACATCCCACTCTGCACACAAAATCCACTGATGAATTAATTCTCTTCTTGCTTCAAAGGGCAGTCAGAAGATGAAAGTGAAAAACTGGGCATATTTCAAAAAATTACTTTATATGAAAAACAGGTCATTCAGCCAGATTGCAAATCATAGATATTTGAAAATGTGAAATGTCAAGCAGTCTTATTTGAAAAAGTATGTGTTTCCTTGCTTGTTGCATATTTTGCTAGTGATGGAAAGAATGTATTCAAAAAGAAAAGACAGCATTTTAACTCCTTCTCAGGATAATGTCAATATTCAGCTTAGATGGGTTAGATGGGTGGACAGTGAGGTGGATTGAAAACTGGCTGAACGACAGAACTCAGAGCATTGAGTTCAGTGGTGCAGAGTGTAATTGGAAGCCTGTAGCTAGTGGTGTTCCCCAGGGGGAAGTACTGGGTCCAGTCTTGTTCAACATCTTCATCAATGACCTGGATGAAGGGATAGAGTGTACCCTCAGCAAGTTTGCTAATGATACAAAACTGGGGGGAGTGGCTGACACACAAGAAGGCTGTGCTGCCATTCATTGAGACCTGAACAGACTGGAGACTTGGGCAGAGAGGAAGCTAATGAAGTTCAACAAGGACAAGTGTAGAGTCGTGCACCTGGGGAGGAACAACCCCATGCACCAGTACAGGTTAGTACCTGCTGGAAAGCAGCTCCATGGAGAAGGACCTTGGAGTCCTCATGGACAACAAGGCAACCAGGAGCCAGCAGTGTGCCCTTGTGGCCAAGAAGGCCAATGATCTCCTGGGGTGCATTAAGACTGTGGCCAGCAGGTCAAGGGAGGTTCTTTCCCTCTACTCTGCCCTAGTGAGGCCACATCTGCAGTACTGTGTCTAGTTCTGGGCTTGCCCGTTCAAGACAGACAGGACTTGATGGTCTCCAGAAGTCTCTTCCAACATCTACAACTCTGTGATTCTGTGTTTGATCCAGGTTTATAACAGCATAAACATGATGCATTTGTCCATGCTCCATGTGTAATTCTTTCATAACAGAAACAGCAAAATTAAGTTGAACAGTTGTAAATATAAAAGTGATACAACAGTTTCTGGTATTTCATAGTTAGAAATATAAAGTCTGCTTCTTGTGAAGACACTTGATTTTATTGAATGTGTCATATGCATGGCTGATCCTTCTCACTCACTGAAAGAATGTCAATGCTGATATAAAACCCCATATAATAATCCACTGGCTTCTCATATATCAGTGACTCACTCAGGCAATACAATATATAATTGTGATGCTAATTAAATCACTATTTTAAAAACATGTCTTTAATAAAGGGATTCTGTGTACCTAGCCAGAATTAAAAACAGAGCTGTCAGTTTAATTCAGTATAGCTGTCAATACTAGAAACAATACACAGAAGCTCCAACTTAGCCAGTCTCAGAGGTGCAGGTCTGAGGAGGTGTAAATTCTTCACCCAAAATGAGCACACAACAGGCTGCCTGCTGTTTAACTGGTGATGCATATATTAGCAGAGCAGAGGCCTGTAATTATATAAATCCTCAAAATATGAGCTATTTACTAGACTGTTTGAGCAGTACAGATGCTAACTGCCTAAAACGGGCAAACCAAAATTCAGACAATCAACACAGAAAATGTTGACCCAAGCAAAAGAGTATTCATCTCAAGAATTAAAACCCTAAGCCAGTGTCATGTATAGTCCTCTCAGATGTAATTATTGTATTCTAGTTTGTCCTGAATGTGCCTGGTATCCAGGTGTTGATCCATCCTGTGGAAGCCAAGGCAAAGGACAGGCATAGAGCAAGTTCATTGGAGCTAGTAGTTGGGCAACATTTGAAAATTAGTGGTTTACATGCAGATTAAACAAGACCAGGTTTGTCGGGAGATGTCATACGTTTTTATTACAGCAATTTCTATAGTAGGAAAAAACGGGCAAGCTGTTAGATGGACAAGACCACTTCTGGTCTGGAACAGAAGAAGGAGTGTCCAAGCTAAGTACAAGCTGAGAACAATTGCTCTGCTTTTACTTCATTATGTTAAACAAAGCACCATTAAGACTGATTGGCTACCTCCTAGAGCCTGGGGAGTCATCAAGCTCTGAGTTAAGAAGAAATTTGGTCCAGCTATGTCAGTCTATATTAATCCCACATATGGCTCCACCAATTTCAGCAGACAAACAATCATCTTTAACCTAAGCATTTAATGATCTTTTCCATTCAGGAATTGTTTGTTTACAGTAAAAGACAGGGTGGCCTTAGTGGCCAGGACTTTAGGTTGAAACTCTGAACGTAGCCTACTATTCTTCATTCAGCTGCTGGTCTACTGAGTTGTCTACAGTGAGTCGGGTCTATCTGTCAGCTTCTGCATGGTTAATGGGCATAATAAAACCGGCCTCCTTGCAAAGTCCTTTGAGATTTACAAAGGTGAAGTGTAACACAGCAGCTACAGGCTTCTTCATACTAGCTCTTTTTTATGTGGTTCCTTTAATAGATGTTTGGGTTCTGATGTAGTTCTTCTGAAGAGGGTGTAACACTACTGGTGCTAGTAGCAACTCTGCATTGTCCAAATGTGACTAGAAGACTCCTACTGCTATGATGTAAGCAGTGAAAAAGTTATTTCTTTAGACTTCCAAATGTCAGATAAGCTTTTAAATAGGGAAAGGCTATTTGTGTTGAGGAACTACAGAAGTGTCTTCATCTCCATGGACAATTACTGTAATGGCACATCCAATCTGAGTAGGCACATGTGGAACCAGATAGCCACGTAGATGCTCACAGATTCTCCAACAGATGCACATTAAATGTTATCTTTTTCACATTTAAGTAAAACACAGGAAAATGAATGCTGAAGCATTTCCCATTATGCTGTAATGTATGTGTATGTGCACAGTCAAATGTACAAATGCACAACCATGCTTAGGCACAATAGCGAATGTATGTACTATGAACATGTGTAAGTGTGCATACGTTGCCATTAAATAGTGCACAATATCTATAAATATATATATATATGGCAAATAAACATTTAGATTGCAAAGACAAGCAACAATGGATATTCCAGACTGCAGGCTTCCTTAATTAGCCGCTTTGAATATGAATGATGATACAGTTTTATTTACATGATAACATGTAGATGTTTTTTCTTTAACAGATTCTTGTTTCAGCCAGTCAATGGGCAAGCAATTTTTGAAACCTTTTGGTTTTTCTTCCATTTGTTGCTCTGGCCTCGGATCTCATGTTCATGCACATGGTCCAAGTGTTACACTGAACACAGAAAACATTAGTGCCCTGACAAGCTTTTGTTTCTCAGTTGTTTTCATAACAGCAGCTTAATCTGACCCAGATCCCAATAGACATATCTCTGCAACACATGGGTGCAAGGTGAGAACACTTTTATCTTCACAGCAGTATTGCCATCATGCAAAAGCACTGCAGCACAGGCTGAGAAAGGACTAAATGTCAGAATTACAACTTTCAGTGAAAGCTGAAAGAGAGATGTGGGACCTTTCACATGCATAACATTTCCCTAGCACTTTCTCCACTCAAAGTACAGGGCCAGTTGACTTCAGCTCTCAGCATTTCTGCATTTCAGGCCCCAGGTGTCTCTTGTTGAGCACCTAGAAAATGCGGACAAGCACTCAGGAGGGAGGAAATTCCAGAATGATGTCATTATGCCTACACATGGGGAGGGGGAAGGAGCTAATCATGCCCAGGCAACCCAAATTCTAGTGTTTGTTAACATTTTGGTATTTATCTCACAACGTTATGATTCTTTTAGCTGAGTTTCTCTGTGTATGTGTATACATATCTCTGTAAATAAATAAGGACATCTGAACTGTGTCTAATCTGCACTGCCTTCTCAGTGAAACTAATTTATTGATGTGTATGCACTTGGAAAAAGGCATGGCACATGTAATAGAATAATAGAATCACAGAACGGTTTGGAAGGGACCTTAAAGATCACCTCCTGCCCACACCTCCCCCTAGACCAGTGCTCAAATCCCCATCCAGCCTGACTTGGAACATATCCAAGGATGGGGCATCCACAGCCTCTTTGGGCAGTGTGTTCCAGTGCCTCACCACCCTTACTTATAGTGATATAATAAGCTTTACTTTTTTTTTTCTTTTTTTTTCCCTTTTTTTCTTTTTTTTTTTTTTTTCCTGCAATTAAATCTAGAGAAATCTAGGGTAACTTGGTTTTGATTGTTCCCAGAAGAGGAAGGAGGGAGAGATCTCCCTTAATAGGTGCTGAGGTATCAATACATCTCCCTGCACCAGCTGTGCCTCAGCCATTCATGTAACTGTGCTTTAGAAGTAGGAATGGGCTATAGGAAGGCAAACAATTTTACACCCAAAAACAGGGTAGTCAAAGACTTCTAGAAGTCAGGGATAAATTCGCTTCACTTCCATTTGAAAACCCACTACTAAACTTCAGGTTCTACAGTTGCTGCACCACCCCTATCCATCACCAAATTATAAATGACACATTAAAAAACATAGCATGCTACCTTAAAAATACCAAGATTTTCAATTAAATATTAATTTATTTGCTGTTTGCTGCCTGCAAAAACCTCCCCCTTCTCAAAACTTCCCTGTACAAGCTGGCAGGTTGGAAACAGGTTGAAAATGGAAGTTGAAATCCATATGTAAACAGCTGGCTCCAGGAGCTGGTGCCCTAGGGAACAAAAACTTGTAAGGCAAGACTCACAAAACTCTTGTGGGAGATGGCTTCATTAGGTATCTACTATAAGCGTGCCTGTGTGCTTAGATCTGTACACCACTGCGATCCTATCTGTGTGTGCATATGTACCTGAGGTTAGCAGTGTATTCACTCCCAGCTGCGCCGGTCGTTTCTTTCTTCTCACATTTATCATCTGTTCTTTGGAACTGGGAGCGTTTCTCTCATTCATTTCCATCTCTGCTCATGCCACAGACCAGTGGCAGAGGGACCTTTTTTCCCCCTCCTACATGTGTACAGTGGGAGAGCTTTTCTCACTGGCACTCTGCTGACTATGTCAGATGTTATCTGTCTTTCATCCAGTGGACAGAGCAATGTGTTTACCCTGCCAAACTGGAATCCCCTGACCTGCTCTCTAAAAGCTCTTCTCTGTAGCCTTTCTATCGGGCACATAGGGAAATGTCAAGTGAGGCATCGAGGGGAGACATCATGAATACACTACCTTTTCCTCATTCCAAGTTTCAAGGTCTGAAAAGCCCCTGATAAAGGGGTAGTATTCATTAGTTGTGTTTTTAATTCTGAAAGTACCTCCTCTTCCATGCTAAATTCATCCTCCCTTCCCAGCCTGGGGACTACATGGTTAACCCTTCTCCATGACATCTGGGGAGCTGAGTTTTCTCTTTCTAGTCACTGCAGTTGCTGGTGGTACAGGGAGATTATGCTGAGATTTCCTCATTTTCCCAAGAGGGAAAAGCATATCTGTCCATGCTGAGACACTTCCTTACAGTGTGTGGCTAAGCCATGCTCTCTAGTCAAGATGCCAGCTAGCAACATGCACTCTGTGGGCTTCTGAGCAAAGAAGTCCTAGGGTAGGCAATGTGGTGGGAATAGTATGGTGCTTATTACATTATTGAAAATAAAATGCAGCTGCGTGTTACTGTTGGCTGAATGCAACCTGTCAGCACCAACATCTCCCAAAGAAGCCAGGAATGATTGCAGCCAGCCTTCACTGGAGAAGGTGCCAGTATCCAAGCAGTTGGAGAAGCATGACATGTTGCCCCCTGTCCGCTTCCAGGCCATGTTAATGCGGCAGCATTAGAGCAGGCAGGGAGTGTGCCTGGAGAAGCACCACGTCACAAGGAACTGTGTGGTGACAGGGAAATTACTCAGAAAGCCCCAAAGGAACTGCAACCCCGGGGCCAGGACAACATGTGTTCTCTCATGTGATGGAGTGACCCAAGGCACTAGTGGTTCTTGCTATGCCTTGATGGTATGTCAAGCTCCAGAGTCACTCCAAAATAATTTCTCCATAGCCAACGGATTTGCTCATCCTAATTATTAACTACTGTAACTCACTCTTTTAGGACCAGCTCTGTTTTCAAGTCTTCACAGTTCACTGAATCTAGAAGACTGAGCTTCCCTACCCTCTCAAGAGTGTGAGTGGGTTGGGTGCCAGTCCAGGGCACTGGAGAATGAATCATGTTGCTATAGCTGGGAATGAGTAAGGAGAGTTAGGTAGGCTTTGAGCCATTTTGGTGCATCACTGTCTTTCCAGCTCTGCTTTTATTATGTTTTGGTCTGGACAAGCTGAACCCTTGTAACTTCAGACAGACATCAAGGAATGAATGGTTTGCCCTCTTGAATAAAATGAGAACATGTGAGTTTGGGGAGAGAGGGGAAGGGAGAGAGCCATTTGCATAGGTCAGGAAAGGTCATTAAAACATCTGGCAGTAGTAACTGACATGTGTCAAATTTTAGTGTTCATTAAATTCATATTAATGCAAGAATGGCTCTTAAGCTCCAAATGCCACTCTTGGTTGCTGTGTTCTCCAAGTTGATGGTGATGACTTTTCAGAACTGTACCATGCTTGTTTGCTTGCTAGTGGCATCTGACCCAAGGTCATATTTCTATTTAACCCCTTCCTCTAGGTCAAAAGACAAATTAATCTGGTGAGAATTGAATTGGAAATGAGGTGTCTGGATAGCAGGTGTCCCAAACATGGAATAGCTGCCAGGCTGAAACATGTTTGCATCTGTTCTTATGCCATCCAAGAAGTCATCTCTGAGGTCAGAGAGATATTCAGTTGACATCTGAGATGGGAAGTTGCCACAGGGAGCAGAAGTGGCAGGTGCCCTGTGTTAGCAGATTATCTTGCAGTCTGGGGGGAAATGTCTGAGTGTTACTCAGTATAAATGTAGACATATCCATTTATTGTGCACTTTGCTTTATCTGTGTTTATTAGCAGTTTATAATTGTCAAGAAGATGCATGATTTCCATCCCTTTTAAAGAGAAGAATCTCGCAAATCTTTTTGTTCCTTTTCTTTTTAGAGGATGAAGATGATGAAGAGATGGTGGAGCCAAAAGCACAGGATGACTTGGAGACTGAAAATCAAGACCAGAAGCAGGAAGTGAAAGAAGGTACTTAAAAAAATTTAAAGGATTTTGTTACAGCTTTAAAGGACTGAATCCTGCAAATAGTTATTCTCATAGGTAGTTTCTACTATTGAGAACACTGTGAAATCAAAACAGTCAACAGTTTTATTGATTCAGAACTATAGGAGTGGCATAAAACCCAGAAAATTGTATCCCAGTGACCCTGCTGGTAAGTCTGCAAAGCTTGTGAAAGGCACAAATTTTGGCTCTTTAGAAGAAGATACATGTCCTCATAATCTGGGAACAAAGTAGAGATTCTTGGATTCCAGGGCTGGTGCTTACTTGTCCTCTGGCTCAAATAGCCTGCTTACATGAAAGATTTAAAACATGAATGCCAGGCATTCCAGCAGCTCCATAAAGTTGGTTGGTCTTTAGAGCTACTTAGAGCCCATAACTGCCTGCTTGCTTGAGAGGGAAAACATAAACCTAGTAGAGGTGGGCAGAAATCCTCCAGCAGAAAACCATCTCACTGGAAAATGTTGATGGTCAAAATAAAATTTTTTTTGTAGGAATTGCCTCCAGGAAACTTAAGGTCAAAGCTGAAGCCACAGAATATATCCATTTCTCTGGGTTGAGACACTCTACAGGGTTACAAGAGAGAAAAATTCAGGTTTTGCTACTTCTTTCTGGGGCAGACAAGAGATACGTGTTGAAGTGGTACGGATCTGCTGGGTGTCTCATTTGCTTCTCTTGGATCTCTTCTAGCTTTTGTAATTAGAAAAATGATATGAAATTTGTGAATTTTCTAGATCATTGGCTATTCTGGTGTGTTATCTTGAACAGTCAATGCTTATACCTGTGTGGGGGAAAAGAGCAATTTCAGCATAAGAGATGAGTTTATTCTCCAGCACTTCTTAGCTCTGTATTGCCAGGACTGCTCACAATGCTGTTTACCCTCTTGAAAGGTAACTTCCTTCCTCAGGTACCACCTAAGTCACTTTGTGCTATGGTGATCATTATCAAGATGATTCTGTGACCTTGGCTTTGTTTTTCACTATATAATCTCAGTATAGAAAAAATATGGAGTCATTTTACAGAAAAACCTATTAATTCATTAACTGTGAATACAGCAGTGGATGTCCCTTTCTCATCCAGGGCAGCCTGGCATGGTTTAAATCAGTGTTCAAAAAACCTGAGTCTGATGCCCACATTTACTATCCTCACACACTGAAGTGAGTTGCAGTACCAGCCATGCTATTTTGATTATAAACTGATCTTTCTTCCCTCTTAAGAGCATCATAGAAATCACCCATGTCATAAGTCCTGCAGTGGCCATTGCTTATTAGGTCCTTGTAGAAACACAGAGGGGGAAACTCACTCCTCCCACTCCTCATCCTTCTACTTCTCTCCCACTGCCCCCAGCCACTGCTGCTATGGGTGGAGGAGAGCAGCAGTGACATCAAGAACAGAAGTCACACAAGAGTCTGTAAGGACAAAACTGAAGACATAAACAAGAAATGTGGTGATACAGAAAAAATTATTTTTTCCTGAAAATTACTCTTCCTCACAAAACTGTGGGATCAACTCATATATGGGCTTTAGCAGTATCTGGACCTAACACAGTACCTCTTTTATTAATGACAACAGGAAACCATAAAAACTGGTTTAACAGCACTCAGTGCATAAGCACTGTCCTGAGTTGTTGAATGTCCATCTAGAATTCAGCTTACAGCTGATCCCATCCCCATTTATTTCCTCATAAAAGTAATGCTGACACTTACACCTGGAAAGAAATCATAAACTCCTGTGTGAAGAGAAGAAAAAATTATAAATACATTCCTGAACAGATTTATTTAATTTTTCCTTGGGCTTTCAAGTTAGCCTTTTATATACTTTACTGACCAAGCACCACTACAACATTGTTTATTTCTTTGTTGTGTTTAAGTCTCTGGGCAGTGCTCCCTTTCCTTTCCTAGCAGACACACACCCCTGCCCCCCCGCCAGAACATTAGATCAACTGGGCTAGTTTAGCACTAGTCTCAGACACGCAAACTGCGGGCTGTAAAAGCAAGGCAGAGCTTGTTTTAGCAGATCCGGCTTTGTGAAACACTAACACTTGACTGGGTTCAAGGAAGAAGAAAACATGCTCACTGCCTGATAGAAAGTGAACTTGACTTGCAGGTCATGTTGTTGCAGATGGATAAACTAGTGGTGTTGCTGGTGACTGGCATTAAATGCTGTGACTCAAACGAAGCAGTCATCCCCAGAGGGACAGGGAATGGAGTCCCATTTTTTAGCATTTGGTGTCATTCTCTCCCTGGTGGCTTTAGCCCTTTTGCCAACAAAATCCCATTTTCCTCTCTGTTGTAATCGCCCTTCTCATGTTCTGAGCAACATTCAGAGTTTGAAGCCATCGTTTGTGTTTCATGGAAGTGATTAAAACCATGTTACAAGTCAAACAGGAGTTTAGAAGAACATTTCCTGTCGGTGCTGCACTCTCTGTGCCTACTCAGAATTAATAGCTTTTCTGCAAATTAGCACATAATGGGTTAAAAGCATGTTTATGTTGGCATTAAGTACTCTGGCTTCTTTTTCTCTGCAAGGCAAGACAATATTTTGCAAACTTTTAAAAGAATCTCTAATAGATATTATAGTGGCGCCATTCACACTGCTATATAGTAGTTAAGGCTGTGTCAGCACTTCCATTATGAATCCTGTTTTTCAGGGATTTATAACCCAGCCGTAAAAATTTGCTCTGGGCTGAAATTTGGTTTCAGCTCAGGGAGCACATTTTTTAACAGATTAAAAAAAAATCAGCCTGGCCTTTTTTGAGTTATAGGAGTGTAATAATAAAAAAAAAAAAATGGGAGAGAGAAGTCTGGGGACAGAAAGACAGACAATTTTTTCATTAATATAACTCAAAAATAGGTCAGGATAAAAAATAAAGCTTGAATCCAGTCTGCTCTATCTCCCACTTCCCAAGCCAACAGGACAGGAGTGCTCTATTTTTATAATGGTATTTTAAGAAGAAATGTGATCATTTTTTTCCTCTGTGGTTTATAGGTAGTCTGATTTAATTCTTCAGACATTTATTGCATGCTTAATTTCCCAGTCCCTGTGCACACCCCAGAGTTGTTCTGTGGGGTTTTGTGAGATTATTCAGCAGGCATGGCTGTTTGCAGGGACTGGCTCTACTTGTGGATCTGTTTCAGCATCACCATAAGGCACACAATACACCTGCAGTAGGGCAGCCTGCCTGGCACACCACCCCTTGCAACACTGCAGTGCCATGGAGATGCTGAGGGCAGAGGAGCAGCTTGAGCTCCCCAGAGTGTTTCTGGAGTGGGAGGTGATAACTGGCTTGTTGACCACTTGAAGCATATGAAGCCTGTGCTTCTTCCACAGGGCTGCCTGTTGTCACCCATGTCTCAAGTGCATAGTGTCCCTGCCACCCTTGGAAGAGCTGAGTGTGGGATACCTGCTGGTGAACTGGGCTGGGCTCTGCCTTTTCCCAGCCTCTCCTGACCACATAAACAAGCAACTGGTCCCAAACTGTGGCATCAAGTGGGTTGGGGATTTCCACCACCAGAGAGCTCTGGAGCTCCACCTAACACGCCTCTTTGTGTCAATAGAAACCACATGAACAGCGGGATGGGCTGGGTCTTGAAAGTAGACCACAACCTGCATTTATCTGAAGTCATGGATATATCCACAGAAACTTGCATGAAAGGCTGTGATGGGGGAGGCTGGGATCTGCAGCTTCAAAGTACTGCTGTTGCCCCTCTCTCACTCTGGCCTGTTGCATGGGGCTCAGATGTCCACACTGTAGGCTGTGGTGGGAGAGATGGTTCAGCTCTTGCCAGCTCAGACATCAGTATTGGAGAAGCAGGACAAGGTTGCTGTCTTTGCCTCTGTGATGTCTTTGAGGTTCCTAATAGCCTGTAACACCACAGTTTCACTGCCACCAACACCACAGCGAGTTCAGGTGTGCTGAGCCATCCTGATAGCCCAGTGCAGACATTCTCAGAGATGTTGCTTAGAGTGGTCCCTGGAGGAACATGATCAATGGGAATGGCACTACCAGGCACAGCTTCAAATTTAAGGCTCCAGGCCCTGCTACTCCATAACTGAAAAACCCCTAAATGCACCTCAGATTCTCCCTTTACCTGTTCAGCAATTGTGCCACGCAGGGATTTCCGTTTTAAACCCAACACAACCAGGCACATACCAAGCCAGGATACGGCATGTATCAAACCTGACATGAAAGTAAGAAGCCCAAGAAAAACAGGAGCGCCACAGGCTATATCAGCAGACAAGGACTAAATGCTGCTGAGAGCCCCTTAGCACCTTGTCATTCTCATGCTGTACATTTCTACCATCCTCAATCATCAACACATCTACAGTTGACATGGGTTTAAATACACACTGCAAGAAATTATACAGCTCTTAAAAGGGTTCTACTAATCTCCTTCTGTCTCTCATTATATCTCTGGGCTTATAACAAGGCTGCTTCCTGGTTTTATTAGTTCTCCCATTCATTCATTTACTCTTTCTGTTCTTTTCTTTTTTGCCTTCAGTAGGGTTTATTTCTTTTGTCAGGATTTTACAATTGCTATGGTTTCAGGATAATATTTTTTATATTCTATTATATTTGTTAAATGAGAGCCTTTTTTTCAATTTTGTTGTCTATTTTGTTTTGGTTTGGTTTTGTTGTGTTGGGTTTTTTTAATAGTTTTTTGGCTTCTTT
>JANIJG010007146.1:65340-103173 GCA_024611175.1 Megaceryle torquata
CCTAGTGTTTAAATATTTATTAATTTGATTCTGCACTGTTATCACAACTATTTATATTATATTTATTACAAAACTTGCTTCTGCCAGATAAGAACAAGTCTGCAGAATTTTTTATCTTAGTTGCTAAAGATCCAAGAAAATGTTGTAATATCAATTTATTTTTTTTGTTTTCTCAAAATAAATTTGTGGACGAAGGCCCTGATGTGAAATACCATGTTTCTGAGCATTATGTTAAATCACATTAAATAATAAAATGCTCTTATTTTTTTAGAAATAAGTGTTGAACAAATATGTCATTTTCATGTCACATTCAATTTTTGTTACATATTCTAGACCATTTTGCTCATGCACAAGCTTACAATGTCTTTCATTAAGGCTATACCTTGCATTTTCTTCCCCTGCGGTGTCCTCCATGCATATATTAACTGCACAGTGTTTTAATTTTAAATGTAAATTCCATTTTATTTTGTACAGTATTATACATTAACATGAGTACAGGGCTGCTTTGATACATGTTGTTATCCTCATGACCCTAGAGCCACCTGGGAAGCACTTTCCTTGTGGGTACATGATTCCATCGATGTTTCAGTGGGTCTGTGGACAAACAGGATGCCCAGTGTCTCTGTTAGGCAGAACATGGTAGATGTACCGTGGGTCCTCCTGCTGTGAGCTGTGTGGGGCCACAGATGGGTTCAGCTCCTTCGTGTGGAAAGCAAAGCACAGGCACAATAGTTCATTATGAAGCCACAGTATAGAAACAAGCGCAAAGTGTAGGGCTTCCCTTGCAGGAGCGTTCATTGCACTCCAGGCAATAAGCACGTAAGTTTTAGCACTGGCAAGCTAAGCATCCCGCTAGGCTTTGCTAGACACAGAAGGTTACATGTGGGGTTTTTGCTTCTTACACGAGGGAGAGCAGATACTTGAAGGCAAATGCTGTGTTCCCATAGGGAATTTCTAAGATACTGTCACATCGCATAGGTGTCTGTGACAAATCAAAAAATACTTTGATCAGATACTTATGTTTGTCAGAGTATTCCTTGAAGAGAGCCTGTGTCTCTTGAAAGCTGAGATCAAAGTAACTGTAAGCTCCCAGATAGGAAGAAAAATTGCAGAAAATTACATAGGTTCTTTTTATTTTATTTGAGGTAATGGACAGACAGGGGAAGGAACAAGGGGAAATGGAAGTGTCTCTGAAAGATAAATGTTTAGAAAATCTTGATATTTGAAACAACAAGCCTGTCTGGTTTGGGGTTTTTGCTTATACTTCATGTATTTGCAGTAGTTACAGCAATGTTTTACACTGGAAAAAGTAATGATGTTAACATTCTTGTAAGAAGAGATTGCTCAAATAAAACTTCAGAGGCAGCCGAATGAAAGAAGAAAATAAGGTTAAAATATGAAGCTTAATATCGCCAGGGGGCATCTGGTGTGTCAGTCAGATGAATGAGGTAAGCTGATTTATGCCCCACAAACTTTAGCCGAGGTGTTTCTGATGCCGAAGAGGGTTTAATAGACTGCTGGCCTCCCACAGATCATTGCTAACAACACAGGAGATTTTGCTGAGGTAGAACTGCAATCATGTGTGTCTCCATTCCTTGTGAATACTCCACAGCTCCCAAGCTGTTTATTTTTTGCCTTTTCCCTTTCTATTGATTTTTGGTTGCATTTTGTTTGCTAGTTATGGTCGGCAAATGGCCAAGTAATAAATTTTTATTTGAAAGCTGTAGAGAGGATTTGATTTAGCAAATCATTTTTACCATTTGGAGCAGTTTAAAATGAGTTGCCTTTGCCATTATTTTTCTCCCCTTTTATGCCATTTTGCTGCATTGTCATGCTTGTTGTCTTTGATTCTCGGAAAGCAATGCCTTAGTGGTGACAGTGGGATATTGCCTCATTACAGGCTTCCTTGCCAGATGAGTTCCCTTAGTGCCAATTACTATTCAGCGGTGGATGCTGCAATAGGTCAACCTGTACTTTTTGCTAGTCATTTTTTTGTTCACATGCATTGCTTCTGTCTAGAGCACTTAGAGGCAAATTGTGCTCCTACCTTGGTAATTGTCGCTCTGCTACTCAAGGGACTGTGCGGGGGTATGTAGATGTTCTCTGGATGTGTGGAGCTCCACAGGGACCAAGCTGTAGGAGGCATAGGGCCAAGGCCATAGGAGATCATCAAAGGCTAAAGTTTCTAACTTCTGAGATGCTTTGTCTCCTGAGGGCCAAATTGCTCCTCCATCTTTTGCATTTTTCCTACCTTTTATATATATACTACTAGGTGTAGTGAAAAGATAGTCTTTCAGAGCTGATGCTTTAACCAGTTGAGGCAAACCTAAGCATGGTGAAAACAGCCTCTCCCAACCACAGGGAGTGCTCTGAAAGCAAGTACACTGAAAACTGGGGAAGCTGATTACTGCTGTAATGCTGACCATGTCACTACTCTTGCCTGCTGTGGAGTTGAGGCAGTTGAGGCAACTTTCAATCCATCCTTGCTCCTGGGGCTGGTAGTAGCATTGTACTTCGGCAACGAAGCTCACGAATCTTGTGTGAACCATGGTAAAATCAGACAACTACATCTCCCTGATAGCTGGAAGAAGCTGTGTGGCATGGCACAGCAACTGGAAAATAATTTCAAACTGCAACTTTAAATTGTGTCACTTATTTAATTAAACATTAAAAATATGTATGACAGGGCTGGGAGTTAAACTTTGATGTATATTGAGTGTTCGCTGGGGCACGATGCTGAATTATCTTTTTTGGTTGCTGGTAATTTAACCCGATATGGCACAGGGAGACTGCACAAGTAAACACTTCGAATCTGTAAAGCCAAATGCAGACCTTTGATCACCAGTAAAACTCTGAGTCTCTGTAATTTTGCAACAAATCTGTTTATGATAAGTTGTTTGTGTACCAAATTATAATTTAGAACAAAATTCTCTGTTAGTATAACTCCTATGATGTCAACAGAGCTTTTCATGCTGGGAATTTAAAGTAGTTGCAAGGTTGGTTTGGTGTAACTGTGAGGATGCTAATAGTATTTTTTGAAATATAAGTAATTCTGAAATATAATTAAATTCATGGCTTAAAAGCAGAACTGGGAAAAGGCATAATTGATATACAATATTGCCACAATATCAATACTGCTAGTGTAATTGAGAGCAGAATTTTGCACCATAGCAATAGCAGCATCCCAGTTTCCTTTCCCTCTCGTGCTGACATTTGATTTGGAATTTACCAACGGGTCATTAAACTGATGGAGACATAGCATTGGTGCACACTTCAAAGATAGTATTTTTCAAATGAAAAAGGCCATAGTGGAAATATCGGTTTGGAAGTAAAGGTTCAGCATCTCTGCGTCTGTATAAAGAAGCAACTTCATCTCACGGGGGCCAGGATATCTTGACTGGTGTCCAAGTCAGCTCCTACCCCCTCCCAGGGCAGTTTTGCCCACCGTTCGGTGACATTTGTTACTCTGGCTCTTAGGATTCCTCTGCAAGGAATAAAACTGCCTTAGAGAAAATGGTTTCTGGTCAGTTGCTTTGCATTTTGCTGCCTCAGAGAGTATTTTTGTTAATTTACTTCATTGTTTCACAAAAGCTCTAAAGCAAAGAATTTATCAGTGACACCAAGGAGAAATGCAAAGAAGTAAAGGGAGAGATTATGTGAACCCTTTTAATACAAAGAACTGTAGTCTAAGTTAAGAAGATTATTTTATCTTTGGCTTCTCTGACAGGTCCCCTGTTACATAAGTGTTCTGCTTTTTCAAGTTAGGTATTGCCTAAACGTCAGTCACGGCCATTTCCTGAAATAGGAACACTGAGTTTATTTAATTTGGAGGGTTTAAGTATTTTCCATTTCAGAATAATAAATATATAAGATATAGGATCTCTTCTTTGTAAATGCTACATTCTGGGAATATGCAGGAGTATGTTTAGATATACTAAAAAATTCTTAGTCATGATTTTAAGAGTAAAGCTTTGATTTTTATCCTGACATTACTACGGCAAGCTTTCATGTCAAAAGAAGCCCACAGAAGATGTTGATTCATAGGGAAAGGGGTGAAATGTCATACTCTTAACTACATCTATTCATTTTCCAAGCTCCTCCCAGAGAACTGACAGAAGAAGAAAAACAGCAAGTTCTCCATTCAGAAGAATTCCTGATATTTTTTGACCGGACAATACGCGTAATTGAGCGAGCCTTGGCTGAAGATTCAGACATCTTCTTTGACTACAGTGGCAGAGATGTAGAAGAGAAAGATGGGTCAGTTTAGGTTTTGCTTGCTTTTGTAAAATAATCTTTATTAAAAAATATTTCCAATGTCAGGAAGCCTTAATTTTAAAACTAAACTAAACATAACATTTTCATAGTTAAAGAAAAGTCTAAAACCTCTCTGTGAAGGCCTGGGTCATTTTGTTACCCTAAATTATTTTTTAAAATAGGTTCATGCTTTATTGCTCTGGTATTTTTAGTTTGACATATTATGCAGGTGGTTTAATTTTTTCTTTCCTTTTTTGGGGGGATGAAATTTCAGATTCTGAAGGAATTAATACTCAAAATGCATAAATGTGTATACACACAGGTATATGTAGATGTGCATGTGTACATTCCAGTGTGCTTACATCATGATACTTTCACAAATTCAAATTGTTGTTGTTTATGTTATACTAATGCCTCAGTTCTGTGATGGATCCCACTGTGCTATGCATTGCATGCATGAAAATGATAGTCTCCCAAAGTGTTTGCAATCTAAAGGCATAAGATAAGAGGAGACAGGCTATGTATTCAGCAATTGATAGGGGAGTAGAAGTAGCAAAATTTGTTAGTCTGAGAGGAATTCTTCAGGTTTCAACAGCTGTGTATCTGTTGAAGCCTCATGGCATATCAGTAGCTTTGTTGCACTGAAGTTACTTACTGGAGGTTACTCTAGAGCATCGCCCCTGTGACCAGCTAAATGCATCAGTGTGGCAGTGTTGGTCCAGCACTGAGCTCCAGCCCATCCTAGTGGTGTCAGAAGACATCCATCTCCATCACTGGGAGGAGGTGCTCTAACTTTAAGATTTCAGGAATCAAAAATTGGAGGTAAAGATTCAGAAAAGGTGGAGATAAATGCCAGGGCCAGATTTGGTCCTGAGAGACAAAGGTAGCAGAGGTGGCCCAGGGTGACCCAGAAGAATCAGGAAGGCAGTGGGAAGTTAAGAAAAGTGGGTTTGTGAAACAGATGTAAAATTTGTTCTTTGGTGCAGATTCATTACCAGCAAGACAGTCAGAGAGAGCAATTAAATCAAGGTGGCAGATTTCCCCAAGCTGGGCAGAGATTTGAGAAGAAGTAGTAGTCAAAAACTTTTATGTTGCTTTTCACAGCATTTGAATCTTGGTACTTCAAACAGTGTCACTTTGTTTGCATTCACACAGAGATGTTCAAGCAGGAGCCAACCTTTCCTTTAACCGTCAGTTTTATGATGAGCACTGGTCAAAGCATCGTGTTGTCACCTGTATGGATTGGTCTCTTCAGGTAAGATGCAGAACTTTGTAGTCCAAACTAGAATGTTGTATTAAAACTATAGGTTAACAAACCTACTAAGATGAAGGAATCTTTCCTTTTCCTCCCCAGTCTATTCTTTCAGCACAGGACAAAAGATTTAAAATTAAACCAATTAAGCATAATTTACTAAATATGTAGCAATTGATTTATTAAGTAGTTATAAATAATAAAAAAAAATTAAAATAAGAATTGTGAGGAATAACATTTATTTTTCTAATATATTTAAAACTCAGAATATCTGAATAACTTGAAAATATTTTAAAGATGTCTTTCAAAAAATGCTGTGTCCTCTCTTGGGCAATGGAAGAGGAGGCTGCAGCAGGCCAGGGGACATGCTAAAGCGGCGTGCCTGGAACATATCCAGTTTCTGTGCACTGCAAAGTATTGTCATATTGCAAAATAAAACTGATGATAGAGCTGCTTAAGTTTCCTAAAACCAATACACCCTCATCAGCAAAGCACAGAAACCAGATTAATTAATTACTTCATCGGAGAGCTGGGGTTAGCATGTCCATACATCATCACAGGTTCTGTCAAATTTATTTGGTGCCAGGTTCATTCCAGCTCCCCTCATCCTCTCTGCTTCATCCTTGCTAGCCTGTTCCACAGTTCCAGGCTGGACGAAAGCAGCTAGTTTCCCTGGAAGGGAAACCAAGGAGACTCTGCTCTGTGGTCCACAATATGGCTATAATGAAACTGCCCCAGGAGGATGCAAGCCAGTCTGCTTAGTTGGCTCCAAATCCAGCCTCAGGCATACCCTTGTGTGTCCAGATCCTGGTGTAGGTAGCAAAGATGCTATAGAAGTATTTCAGTGTAGTGCTAAGAGCAAGGTTTGCTTAGCCTAATCTTAGAAGGAGCTGTTCTTCCTGCACCATGTTAGATGTGCAGGTGGACACAAGTACAAGAATGGTGTGTGCAGGCTGGAGAGAGGCAGTGGAGCACAGTAACTCTCACATCCATCCTTCTCTCCTTCCTCTTGAAATGGCAGGAGGGCTGCTTCCATCTGTCTAGGTACTTCTCAGGTGAGGTGGCAGCTGTCTGCACTGAGGATGTGTCAGGCAGCAGAGAGGAGTTGGAGGGATCCACTGAGTGTTGCTGGTAGGCTGTGCAGCTCTGACTGTGGTGCACAACAGCCAGCTGCAGAGAGGCTTCTTGTAATATCCAGCTCATGCCCTGTGTGTAAAATGAAGGCTTTATCCCTTTGCTTTCATATAAAATATCATCCTAAAAACAGGTATGCGCTGATGTGATGTGGGTGGCCTTTAAGCACATATGGATTTCCACAGAAATCAAATATAAGCCTGAGGAAACACTTATCTTAGGTTGTTCACTTGTTCAGGGGCTGGAAATAACATGGAATTCTTATCTGATATTTTCCTAACAGGCAGCTCTTACTGTATTCCCAGGGCAGCAAGTAAAAAAGCCGCCTCAGAAGAGCACTGCCAAATATAATTGCTCAGCCCCTAGGGCTCCTAGGCTTGTTCTGCTTCCCACCTCTTTGTTCCAGGGTGGCCCCTCCTGCCTTTCCCTCCATTAACTCCTCACGCTCAGCTCCCTGGCAGCCCACTGGGGGCTTCTCTGCCCCAGCAGCATCTCCATGCTGGGGGGACTTCTGTGTACTTCCCCGCTCTAGCTTGGGAGGAGGGACTTACCTCCTCCCTTGTCTGCTTTGAGGCTTATCGTCCAGCAGGAGCTGGAGCTGGATTGAGGTATTTCACATAACAGCCAGCTCTGTTTCTCACCCATGCTCCAGGACATGGCAGTGTCCAGTATGCCAAAGGATAACTTGGATAATCATGGGAACTGCAGAACATGTTGCTCAATTTTCTGCGATAAAACTGTTGCTGCAATACAGCCTGGAGGCAATTAGAAGCTTAATCAAACAAAAGACCTTGATGCATTGATTAAGCAAGTTATTCTGCTCCCAGTCACATTTAAAATGCAGTCCCAAACATGAGGGATCATTCATACCATTAAAGCTATCCCACTAGCCCCTTGATTCTTTTGCCACAGAGCAAAGGGAAAATGGCTTAGATGGTTCATTGAGGATCTAAGGGAAAGGCCCAACAGAGTATGAGCAGAGAGAGAGACAGATCACCTTGCTTTGCCCACGAGGAAGTGACTTAGCTTGTCTAAAGCCAAGAAAGCCACAGTCTCAGGGGTACTGCCATGTCTCTCTTGACTCTCAGGCCACAGCCTTGATTGCTATTTCCCACAGCACCATTTACATGTTGTTTTCGGTTGCAGTCACAGGACACCTGGGCACCTGGAGAGAACTGAAATTCTGTAAATGCAACGAGACTGAAAGAAGCAGCGAGTGTGCAATCCCAGTGTGGATCTATGGTGCTGCACTTAGCTCTGTTTTTTTAAGAGTCAAAAAGCCTCATAATGGTGTTGCTTAGCTAGGTATGACTCCAGCATCTGTGTAAACTTGAAATTGTATTTCCAGTCAGATGCATAGACTGTGATTGCAAAACTTACATATAGACCAGTAAGATTTGAGCCAGTGTCTGTTCATGGCCAGACATGCTGCCAACCACAACATGCTTGCTAAGCTTTCTAGGAGCGTGAAACAACCCCAAAGTGCCTCTAAACTGGTGCTTCAGACCTGATCAGATGCCCTAGCTGGCTGCAGTCATGCTGATGGAAGGGCTTGTCGCTTCTGCTTGCCAAGGTATCTGCTCCTTCAAGACTGCAGGCTCAGGTGCTAATGATACCTAACTTGTTCAGCCAAAATGAGACACCCTCACAAAAGCCTATTGTGCATGCTGTTTATTTGGACCTGGCCCAATATGGGATGAAAAGGTTCAAAAGAGAAGCTGAGCCCACTGTTCAGAAGTGGTTGTAATCTCTATCATGGAAGAGAAAGAAGAGTGAGTCAAGACGGATGAGAGCAGTGGAGGACAGGCTAGAACTGTGTCTAGAGAGGCGGTGTGTCAGGTGTGGGATTAAACCACACTTAGGAATCCATCAGTTCTTGAGGAGAGAGAAGAGGTGGTTGGTCTGCTGTGTTCTCTAAATCCCATGCAACTGATTTGGGTGCTAAATTGTCCTTACAAGCTGTTCCAGCAGCAAGGATCTGCCAGGATGTAGGTACAACACAATCAGAGCCACCTCAGAATTGGAAAGAGGCAGCTATGGTGGCCATGTGTCATCACTGGGTCTCCCACATATGGGTCCGTGCTCATTTGGAACAATGAACTTGAAGAGAAACATCCTCAGCCCCATGATGAATTATGGAAGTGTGCACAAAGAGGCAAAGAAGAGCTGCTGATGACAAAAGTTAGAGCTGTGCAAATTATTTCTTCCACATGGATTTTGAGAACAGAGAGGTTCAAACCCCAACAATAATGATATAAAGAGTGATTTTTTTAATTATTATTTTTTAAATGCCTGGTTTGGACCACATTCAAAGCTCCCAATATTGGCAGTTTTGTTGTCCCATGTCCTTTACATCTACAAGCTGCGTTGTTAACCCTATAAAGTGGTGAATGGTTTGGCAAGAATTTACTGGGGAAAAACAAAAAGTGTCAATGATTTGTGGAGATGAGAAATTTGGAGGGAAAGCATTCCTAGTTTTTACAAGAAGGGGTGGGGGTCATCTGGAGTTTAGGCTGATGGCATATTGGTCTGCAGAAGCCACATAGTTTTCTCTAGATATGCCGTAAGGTCCAATGCCTTACTTTGACCACTTAGAGGGAAAGATGGAGTCTGACAGAGGTACCTAGTGTCAAACATGACAGTGGAGAAAGAGGTGCTATTGTATAGGCAGAAAGTAATTGATGTTTCATGGGCAATTTTTACTTCTTATGGTGTTTTGAAACCATACAACAGAATGTGAAAATCTGATTGGTCATCTGTGTGCATGTATAGAAGTATATATGTGCGTGTTGCATACCTACTTCTATACATCAGCTGATAATGGGTGCGCAAGAAAATCTGGATCTGTTTTTAAGAGTCTTACTGAGTCGGTGGAATTCAAGGTCACCCTGTGCTTTAGAAGATTAACTCAGCAACTTGCAAAATTGAGCTTCCAAGAAGTAAATGGGGGTTGTTTGCTATTTGAATCATCAAGAATAGTTTTAAAGTTGATTATACCTGTAAATGAATAGAAAGAGTGCATAATGAAATAAGAAAGAATAGCTTTGGGGGATGCTGAAAAAATGTGAATTTCAGAATAAAAGTAAGTCAATGCTATGGTCATAATGTATTTAATATCAAAATCAGTTAAGAAATGGTTAAGCAAATACATTAGAATTACTTTATCTTTCAGATCTTTGCCTTGCTTTTCATTTCCTTTATGAATGTCCTGCTAGCTGTCTTTTCTGGGAATTACCTGCAGAAAATATCGTTGCTTTTGTGGTATCTGAGAATAAAGGGCAAGGAGCAGGAGCTTTAAGAATGTCAGGGGCGAGTAAAATATAAAACCAAACCCAAGCTGAATAGTGGGATTTGACTGGTGTGTATTATAATTAAAACCAGATGTTGCACTGTTAGTGTAGATTATTTCTGTCTCATCTGATTTTGCATAGGCTCTTCATCATCCATCTTATTTTGTTTGCTTTTTCTTTTTCTTTCTAGTATCCCGAGTTGATGGTTGCATCTTATAACAACAATGAAGATGCTCCACATGAGCCTGATGGGGTAGCCTTGGTATGGAACATGAAGTTCAAGAAAACCACGCCGGAATATGTTTTCCATTGTCAGGTAAGACTGAGGAAGCCATTCATTCCATGCTAGAGAAAACAGAGTTAACTACGTGGTGCATCTTCCCACTGTTTATATGAAGAGATTGAAGTTAAAAATAGGCATTTTTGGAAAAAGTACAAGCGTCAGTCCAGTGTTTTTAGAAGGCAGTCAGGCTTCTCAAACAATACTCAACAAAACAATACTAACAGCCTGTCACAGGGCTGCGTGTCATTCTTTGTCTATTTAAAACAGTCCCTCAGAGATTCAGTTTATAAAGCCCTCGCACTTATGAAGTAACTGTGGTGTACCACTTCCTCGCCCAGGCAGCAACATATGCTTTCCCACCCACGTTAGCTTCCTCGTATCCTCTGCACTCCAAGTTGCCTACCCTTGCCTTGGTTCTGCTCAGTATCATATTTTGCCTTGAAAACTGGAAAGTACACTTTGCATTTCTGAGCATGCGTCATCTTTACAGCTTGATAAAAATGGTCTTGATTACAAGGACTACTGTACCCATTCCTGTTTGACTGTTCTTTAGGTTAGCACACCAGTATTTCTCGTCACTCAATTCTACTTTATGACCATACTATTTTAGAAGTTTATGCACAATTCAAAAAGAGTTGAATGTTTTATTTCTATATGTCTGTTTACTCCTCTTTTGCCACTGCTTTTGTGCATAAAATGGCACAGCCTCATATTGACAGAAATGTTCTGCTTGCTGGCTCTATCTCCGTCAAACTGTCCAAACTGTGGAACAAGTCTTGGGCCAGATTTCCAACCTCTTCATTAATATCCTTCTGTGGTAATCAAATACAGGACAGTGGTATTCAAAAGCCATATGGAAAAGTTTCAGCAAGTAAAGCTTAACAATCAGAGATTAGTAAAATGCAGATTACTCTGTGGTAAAAATTGCTTCTCTTGGAAGGATATGTATTACCTGGCTAATTGTGTAAGCTAAGTGTCATTTTACATTCAAGGACCAAACATCTTTTTGAACTAAGTTTATGTTTGGACTTGGGTACATTATCAGATGTAACATAGTGGGAGGGAGTTGCTGGAATTGAAGTTACTGCTTCAACCCGATTAAGTAACCTTTAATTCTGGGCATGTTTTTCTAATTTGCTATACTGAAAAACAACTTCACAAGGAGTCTAGTCCTGCATAGCAAATATACAATACAGATTTATATATATATATATATATATATACACACATATGTGTGTACGTATTACCTTTGAAATGAGAACTTGTATTTGTCTGGATATCATATTCAGAAGACTGATGTGTTCTTTCATACTGCTTAAGATCTTAGATCAGATCCCATGTACAGATTCTTCTAGGATGTACATGCAGCTTAACATTTTGAACAAAATATTCAAGAGAAGAGATTTCCAATGCATTTTCAGGGAGAATAATTCTTAAACTAGATTGATTTTGCAATATAATAACCACATTCAGAGTAGGCCTTCTGAGTACACAAAGGGAAGGTTGACTACAGACATAACAATGTGCTTCATTAATTAAAAATTTTATCTAGTTTAAAAGTAGGTACACTTAAATAAGGAAGGTATGACTCATAAAATTGAAAGCACTGAGACAGACTATATTCTCCAGTAGAAAAACACACATAGCCAGAGATTTGTCCTGGCTGAGCTTCTGTCTAATTCTCCTCTTAAGTTGGATGTGCCTCTTTTCAGAACTGGAATTTTAAAACCTGTGAATTAAGAGACACATATGGCACTGTGCTTTCAAATGCCTCCTAGTTTCATCATCTTTCAGTTAAATGATATCAGTTCTTCTGTCCATGAGAAATACTTATTTTCTTGGTCAAACTGTCCACAGATAATTTGTATTACAATTCTGTTACAAGTTGGAATCATGTTTGAACTACCACTATGGTGTTTCTGACACAGGGAACAACTTCTGCATCTCAGATTAGATGGGAATACCCACATGAAATTAAATGGGGAAGGGAAAACATGAGATTTTGTCTCTTTAACACAGGTTTTAGTCTAACTGACTCAGATGGAAAATAAGAAAAATATTATCTTAGCTCAAAGCCTGGAATTCAGTTCTGTAGATCATCATGTTACTCTGTTAGTGAAAACCAACTGTATTATTAGTCAGCTCTATATAATTTATATTACCATTTTGCAAGAGAAACATTCCCTTATTCAGCCCCGATTCAGTCATTTCTTTAGGTCTTCTGTGAGACAGGCCACATTTTTCTTCTTCAATACATGACCTTATAACAGTCCAGCCCAGCAGCTAGAGATGAACACACACCTTATCATTATAGCTAGGTTCCCCAGATATGACAGACTTTGGGTGTATTTATTTTCCCTGTAGACCACTACTTTCCATTCCAAAGACTTTGGATTACCTTAATTACATTACCTTAATAAATACTACATTGTGCTGTCTAATGTATCTTTTGCCTTTCAATTTTGGGCTCAAGTTGTCAGAATCCAGGGCTTCAACTAAGGTTGTCTAGCAGCCATGACAGACAATGATGCAAAAACTTACCAGTGATTATTTTTTTTTCTCAATCCCAATCAGCAAAATGTTTGATTTCAGTCTTCATATATGAGGGATGATGTGTTCTTTAAATGTTTATCTTAGCTGTTGTCACTAATGATCTTATAGTTTTGCCCAATTTAAAGTCATATTAGGTTGTTGGCTCATTAATACAGTGTAGGTGGGATTAAATTTCATTGTGCTACAAATACTGGGTTCAATTTTAGTTAATATGCATTAAGGGAAAAATTACTATCAGCAAAGTGGGACTTGTTTACTCATTAATTCATGTGAACTGCCATGTGATCTATCAAATCCTTTCTAAACAAAACAGTCCTACTGGCTTCTACTCTCTTCTCCTCTGGAATATTTCTTCTACTTGCTTTATTTTTTACCTTCTTTGGGTTTTTATATCTGTACTTTACCCAGTGATGTGCTGGCAGTATCTTAGCTGGGATTCCCACAGATTTTTTCCTCAGTAGCTCATCATACATCTCTTTACCACAAGGTTAGAAATGGGAAAAGAAGGAAAAGTAAGGGATTGAGCAATTTGTTCATTTGTTTTCCTATGCAGGCAAAAAAATGTCTTAGAAGCAAAATCAAAGTGGAAGGGTGATATCATTTGCCAAAGGAATGAATGCTAAATGCTTTTCTTAGGTAGTGAGGAATAAATTGAGCATGCAGTTAATACTGCAGATTGCAGACTGGGAGCGTCCTTGTAGGGAAGAGTCAGGGATGTACTCTTCCCCCATGCTGGAGCATCACAAACTCAGTGTAATCCAGTGCATTCCAAAGGCAAAACCGAAGCCTTTCAGAAGTACTTGTATGAGGCCCTGTGGATGAGTCATCCCTGGTTGGGTTGGTTTGGCAGTATCCACAGAGGGAATGAATTCCAGCAAGGACATGGAAATCACATTGACTTTCCCTTGGTTTGGTGGGAGAATTTTAAGCAGTGGTTCACACTGCTTCTCTCAGCTACTCTTGGTCTGCATTTAGGTGGGGGTGACAAAACCAAAAGTAGTATGGCACGGCTATTGATGATGTTACTCAACATGAGCTCAATCCTGTACAGATTTATGCAGTGCCTGGGACTGTCTTTGTATGTGAACATTCCTGTACTATTGGTTGATCGAGTAGTGTTAATTATATTTCTCAGTCTTACTGTCTTTCTTAGAAAGCACTTATATGTCTATAATGCATTTTTTTCACTGAGCAAATGAATAAAAGTCTACATTACCCATTAATTATGGGGATTATTTATAATGCAGTGCCCATTGTTTATGTTCTGCCCATGATGTTGTTTCTGTTTCCTGTGGAACTGATCTGACCAAGTTTGTGGATGACACCAAGTTGTGTGGTGCGGTCGACACACTGGAGGGAAGGGATGCCATCCAGAGGGACATTGACAGGCTTGAGAGATGGGCCCATGCCAACCCCATGAAGTTCAACGAGGCCAAGTGCAAGGTCCTGCACCTAGGTCAGGGCAATCCAATCACAAATACAGGCTGGGAAGAATATGGATTGAGAGTAGTCCTGAGGAGAAAGACTTAGGGGTGCTGGTTGATGAAAAGCTCAACATGAGCCAACAATGTGCAAGAACAGTCCAGAAAGCCAACCAGAACCTGGACTTCATGAAATGAAACATGGACAGCAGGTCAAGGGAGGTGATCCTTCCCCTTTACCCTGCTCTCATGAGACCCCGCCTGGACTACTGCATCCAGCTCTGGAGCCCCCAACAAAAGGACGTGGACCTGTTGGAGAGGATCCAGAGAAGAGCCATGAAGATGATCAGAGGTCTGGAACACGTCTCCTAAAAGGACGGGCTGACAGAGTTGGGGCTGTTCAGCCTAGAGAAGAAAAGGCAACAGGGACACCTCATTGCAGCCTTCCATTATCTGCAGGGGGCCTACAAGAAAGCTGGGAAAGGACTTTCTACAAGAGCTTTTAGTGATAGGACAAGGGGTAGTGGCTTCAAACTGGAAAAGGATAGATTTGGATTAGAAATTAGGAAGAAGTTCTTTATTCTGAGGGTGGTCAGACACTGGAACAGGTTTCCCAGGGCAGTTGTGGATGCTCCATTGCTGGATGTGTTCGTGCCTAGGTGGAATGGGGCCTTGCACAACCTGGTCTAGTGGGAGGTGTGCCTCTCCATGATAGGAATGTTGAAGCTATATGATCTTTAAGACCCCTTCCAACCCAAACCATTCTATGATTCTATATATAATCTAAGCTTTCTAAGCCAAAGTGACCTGAAGAAGTATCTGAAACAGCAGCAATATATCTGGTTGAGTGAGTCAGATAAGAACTCAAACTATCCTTGCCCTAAAGTGGCTAATTGAAGTCTGAGCTATTATATCCCTTCTTTCAACAGGGCCTGTTAGCAGGGGTACAACACTGCTCTTATACCAAATCTTAGCTTTTGGGTTAGATCTGATTTTCTGAGATGGAAGATATAAGGGAAAGAAATAAACAGTGGCTCAAGTGGACTTCAGGATGCTGCAAACCATTTAGCTTCTTCTGGAACTAAAGAGGGGTTATTAAAGTTAGTTGAGGTATCTGGACCTCAGCTTCAAACATCCATCACTTCAAGAGAGGGAGGTGGGTGAAGACAGCTTAAAGATATTAATTTCATGCAAATAAACCAAACTGAATGTTACTGTCTGAGCTGGAGGACTCTGCATTGTGTTAGGAAAGTTTGATGAATTCTGCTTTCCTACACCCTGTCTAATGATAGCAGCAACAAAAAAATTTACTACACTGACTGCATTTTGATTTATTATAGATTATTAATTTCCTCCTTCTCAGCTATGTTTTTTCCAGACATCTCAAAAGGGCGGTGAGAAGTACAAATCTGACACTGAGAAGTAACTCCAGTGTGTTTTTAAGGAAGGAGAGCAGCACAAGTGAAGTAGCTTTTATTTGAAGAAGCAGTAACAATTTAAGAGTTCTTTCAAGGAGTCAGATCAACTTTTAGCACAATCACAAAAAGATTTGAGCAGTATATCATTTTTAATAGCTGCAGCTATTTCTGTCCTTTTCCTAAAGTGCCATGCAGTCAGATTTACTTGGATGGTTCCATTTCTTTACTAAACTGTCAGGTTTTTTGTGGTATATGGGTCTTGTGTTTTCTATTTTAAATTCAAGAAAAGCTGCCCATGCTTGGAAAATATTGGTGGATATGGTACAGAAATCAGCCACTCAGCTGCACCACAAAATGTTTCATTCTCCCCTAGTTTTTTTGTAGTGGCTTCTATGCACTGTCATTAAGTTATGTGTTTGACCGCGCTTCATTGCTTATCCTGGTGTGGTCTTTCCCTTTTCAACTGAATGGATGGAGTCAGAAATGCGTATCTTAGAATTAGATACACTGAGGTAAATGAAGGGCTATATTTAGTGGCTGATACTGGGCAGAGTTGCCTTTTTCTTTTCCCTGATTTGGTTCCTTTGTTGTTGTCTGCTCTTTCAAAATCAACATAAATTCCTTCAGATGTCCTTTTTGCTCCAGCAGCCTGTCTTGTAAAGGTGCTGAGCACCCAGAGAGTTCTGAGCATCCACATGACTTCTGTGTGGAGTGGGCTGAGGTATCAGCATGAATAACTAATATCCTCAAATTTCCTTCTCTCTGGAAGCCAGACTTGAGCTCAGTCCCTCCAGAACTTTAAAAGAAAAAAAAGTATTACAACAGCCTACCTGGATGTGTTCTTGTGTGACCTGATCTAGGTGATCCTGCTCTGGCAGGGGGGTTGGTCTAGATGATCTTTCAAGGTTCCTTCCAACCCCTAACTTAAAAAAAAAAAAAAAGTCATATTTTAAAAAAAGTTTAATAATCAATAATATATTCTTGGAATACTTTAGAAACTAAGCAAAGTTTCTCTGATAATTATATTGGTGCTTTTCCACAAAGGCTTCCTCACTTTGTTGCTGCTAAGTTTCAAGTAAGGATTCAGGTCTTCCGAACCACAAAAGAAATCAGAGACTGTAAACTCCATCCAAGCTTCCCAGAATTTCCGAAGTAAAACCAGTCAGAAGAACCAGCAGCATGTCCAGTCCCAGAGCTCACTTATCTAGTTCCTCAGTTTCTAGTGAGAGGAACTGTGGGTTTCTGTGGTCAGTCTTTAACGTGCTGCAAATCTCAGAGAAGACATGTGGCTCTGAGCCAACTGCAAATTTTCAAAAAAGAAACCCTGCCTTTGGAAAAGGCTTTTTCATTAAAGTGTCCAGTTGTTAAATTAGCGCTGGTCTACAGAGGACAAAGGGGTTTGACGAATAGCCACTGAAACTTGGTCCATGATTGAAGAATGAGAGACAATGGAAGAGAGGTTCATAGTGCATGGAAGGAAAAGGCTTTTCCTCATGAGGACAGTTAATCATTGATGCAGGTTGTCCAGACAGGGAATGCATCCTCCGTTATTGTCTTTTGAAGACAAACTGGATGAAGGCCTGAGCAATCTGGTCTAATCTCACAGCTGTCCCTGCTTTGAACAAGAGCTTGAACTAGACATCTCCTGAAGTGTTTTCCCACCTGTATTGTCCTGTGATCCTATGAACACGGGATGATCCTGCAATCCTGGATGTGAATCATATCCTACTTGGTTTTGTAGCAGTTTGGTAAGCAGACTTGTGAATATCTGCCTTTGAAGACATGAGGACAGCTCCTATTCTGGGAATGCTCCAGTACTCAGGGATCTAAATTTATTGCAGAATTCCTGTACCACATACCAAAATGTAAAATGGGTCAGGTAAAGCTTCTTCATAGATATAGCATTTGTTTTGGTTTCATTTCAATTTCATTTCCTGATACACATCGTTGGTAGGATGATCTTTGTGAAGCTATGTAGAGCTCTTCTGTGCCTGTCCTCCAGGACACTTTGTTGCTATTACATTTGTGACTGTGATCGTTTGCACACTGTGATAGTTCATGTGGATGCATAGGCATGCTATTTTGGATTAAAACTGGGCAGAATTTATAACTATGCTACTGAGGGACAACAGTTTCAGCTACAGCTTGCCATAGAAGGACATATTAATTCTGTTCTTATAAAACCTTTCCTTTCTCCTCTTGTTTTTGTACAGGCTGGAATATAGAAACACAGAGCACAGTTTGTGCTGTGAAGATTTCAGTGAAAAAAAAAAAGCCCATGTCTTATCTCCTAGGCTTTTGTTCCAGGTTCTTCCTCCTGTTCTTGGCTGAAACCAGCTGTCTTTTTTTGCTCCTCATACTGGAGTCTACACCATTTCTAGCCTTTGGTGATTTAAAATAACCATCTTTTGGCCTAAGATTAGTGCTTCATTTCTTCTGGAGAGATTGTGTGTAAGTCAGTAAAAGTTACACCTACTTGTCCAAAGGCTAAATGTAGCATTTGGATAATGGCTTCTAGTGTCTTAACGTGAGAGAGACCTGCACGCAGCAGATTCATACAGGGGTGCAAAGAGAACCAAATATACAAGAAGCAGAGTTTCCTGGATACTCAGAGGCATCAGTGGGGTAGGACAGAAAAGGCACTGAAAATGTGGAGATGTATATTCTGTCTTGGGTGCTACAGTGCCTTGTCCAGTCCTGAGGTCACCAGTATGAAATGCCACAAGTCCTGCTTTACTGCTGAAATGCCACAGCTGTTAATGTGGCATTTGCAGCTCAAGGAAAAGTATGACATGATTCCCACATAGCCTTTCAGTCCTAAAATGTCTTTAAACTGATTTTATTTACATACAAAATCAAATAATTATATTTTTCCACAGCAAGAGTGGGAGAAGGAAACCTTCTTCCAGGCAAGGTTAGAGAGAAACGAAGCATCATTATTTAGACTAAAGGGATATCAGTTGGATTCACAGACAGGATTCACAGGTTTACCCATATCTTTCCTTACCCATAGCAAAGCTGTTTTTTCCATAATGACATGGATCCATTACTATCTTGTGCAGAACAGTGAAGAGCAACACACCTATTAAAGCAAATGTGTACATTATAACAGCATAATTGTATGACATAGCCCATCAGCCTGGCGAGTGACTGCTAATACTAAAGGTAGGTGCAGTTTCCCTATTAGTAATCAGCATCCTGAATTACTTCAGGACTGTGTTTATACACACAAACTGCTAGCAAGAGAATGCTCCTTTTCTTAGAGCAGTGCTTAACATGGATCATCTTCCTCATTTGAAACAGATTTCACTTATGAATCAAAGAATTATGAAGTGACAAATTTGCTTGTCTTGGATAGAAAATTTTAGGCAGTTTCTGCTTCTAAACCTTTTTTGGACAGGGGTTAAGTGTCATACGCTTAAACTGTATGCTGTCACTGCTAGCAATAGTACTGTGCTTTTTGTAGGTGTTGAAATAATTATTTGTAATGAACCTGTGCTTAAAGATGCTGTTTCTCTTCTTAAAGTTCATGTATTCTTCCTTTCAGGCCATATGTAAAAGATATGTTGGACATTGGCCACTTAACAGCGGGCATTTTTTTTTTTTTTTTTAAGTTTGTTTCATTAATAACTTACATTGTACCTTTCTGAATTGCTGGCATCGAATATGCAATATTCAAACAATGAATTTTGGAGAAAACTTAACCTTTGAATTTGCAGAGTTAGATATGCAGTATTTTAAAGCTTCAGCTAGCTAAGGAAAAAAATCTCAGTCAAAAACTATATTTCATAAGAGAAAATTATAGTTATTGATGGTTTGCCAAAACCTCAAGCAGTGACAAAATCCACAGTGTCCTGAAAGAGATGCCTTTGCAAAACCATTCCTTTGCAGATGGCTTAGATTATTGATACTTATAAACATATGACATTATTCATTCAACTTAGAATTTTGAAAAACTCTGTTGATAAAAAAATGCAGATTTGTCACAGTCCCAAAATCACAGAGAAAAAAAATCACCAAATCCTGCAATTGTTCCTGAGTGTGTTTTATAGGTTAGTAGTGTTGATTTGGTTACATTTCAACATGACCTACTGTAAAATATTTTAAGAAAAAGAGAGGAAGGAAGGGAAAAAAGAATCTAACTTTCCTTTGTTGATGTGAACATTAAATTTTAAAGTATGCCTTGTATATCTGAAACTCCCAGTGCTAAAAGTTTTGAATGAACAAGAAATGCAGGAGCAGATGTGAAATCAATAAGTCACTAGGACCCTTCCACATAATTTTTTTGCATAAAGATATAAAATACCATGCAATTCCCTAGCTTCACTGCAAATGATGGATAAACAGCCATAGGCATGACTTTCATAGTTGGGTTATGTAACTGTTCTCAGTGCAAGCTACTTGCAGTGGAGAATACATTTGGTCCAAATTTGAGAACATTATTTCACCTCATGATTTTTGTCTCTGTGGGAGTTCTATGTGAGAAGTAAAGCCTCTTTCTGTGTTACCTGGCACAAAATATGAAAGTTACTCTTCTAAAGTGCTGTAAAAGGCTGCAGAAACCAAGGAATCCACCATTACAGCCCAGGACACAACTGTCCTCTGCCTTAGGTCTAAAATCAACAGTTTTCTGCCCTTTGGCCCCACAACTGGATGACTGACAAGTACTTCCCTGAAAAGAACTTTTGTATACCGGCAACATTGATTTCATGATGATTAATGTTCCCTGCTTCCCATAAAGGGAGAGCAGAAGCACATGCCGACTGGCTGAGATATTGGTATTATCCTCGGAAGATGTTTCCCTTGAGGGAGAGAGTCTTCTGGAAGGCGGCAAAAAGGGGAGTCTCTATCACCCCACTTAAAGACTGGCCAGTAATTCTTATTGCATGAGCATTACTCTGTGTAATGGTATTGTATTTGCTGTCACTATGATGATTATAAAAAGTGAGTCTTTCTTAGTAATAAGTGCCCATATGAAGTCATTTGTAGTGTTTTGCAGAAATTTCACAATCCATTATACAACCATAATAATGGGATATGCATGATGACAAATACCATAGATTTAACTTTCACAAAGCAGATATATCTGGTGAAAGTTTATTAAAACAGGATTGTCTTTATCATGGAAAGTATCAGCAAAGAAAAGATAAAATACTTTTATTTTAGTATGAGATGACATGCAAATGTCCTACGTGCAAGAAGCAATATGCTTTTAAAAACCTGACATATTGGAGACATCAGAGTGTTTTCATTATCAGTACAACAAAATGTGCCAGAGTGCATTAGGATCTGTGGTTAATTAATTTTGATTGCTCTCATAACAACGTTTATTATTTTTGAAGCTTAGATAAATAGCAATTCCACTTCAGTTCCATATTGTTCATGAAGTCACAGTGAATCACCAGTAAATTCATAGGGAGAATAATACCCTTAACATTTGCTATCTCATATTTACATCTGCAAATAAAGAGACAGCCACAATTGACTGTTAACAATGTATAAGACTTGTGCAGAACTGTTGCCATGAGTTATATGGGGCAAATCCATTCTTCCTGGTAGGATAATGATGCATTATAGAATGTCCCATCTCTGGTGAGATCGGATGACCCAGTCAAGCTAGTTTTTGAGCAAGATGTGGTCCTCTGCTACTCCAGGAGTCAGCAAATGTAAGCTGGCATAACTATGCTGTTTTATTTTAACTAAGGCTTTGACCCCAAGACTAGAAAAACACTTCTCTTGTTCCTTCCTTCTCTACAAGACTACTCATGGAAAAAAAAAAACCAAACAGCAGAACCTTGCAAGTGAGGAAAGTGAGATGTGAAATTTCAGGAAACTATGGGTTGTTTGGAGAAAGAGGGATTACAAATTGGGACTGTAATAGGAAGTAGTCATCTATTCCTGCATGGCCTTAGCTGCTCCCTAATGCTCTGTGGGAGCAGATCCAGGCTACTAGTATCAGATTTTGTACAGTAAGTTACTTTAAGGAGACATGAACAGTGCAAAGGCAGCTCAAGTTTCCACCCTTATTTTTAAATACAGACTTGCCTGTGGTATCTCCTGCGTTTCTACTAAATAGCTGTTTATCTGTGCCTCTCAGTCTCTCAATCCTTATATCTATGTGCAATGTTTAATTAATTTTCAATTATTTCCTATTATGTAGTGACACTACTTACAAATGATACATCAGAGAAAGTGATGGATTTGGGCAAATATAATAGCCTGTCAGCCTTCACTAGAAGCTACAATTAAATCAAAAAGATAAGAAAAGATTACTGTAATTATTTTGACAGTGAACAGATAGAAGTTTGCCCAAGTGACACAGACTACAGAGTACAAAATGCTAATTGCTTAGAAATAAGTAAAATAAGATATACTGTTGCCCCTTTGCTCCCTAGCCTTAACCTGCAAAACCAAGTGACCTGTCTCCAGGATGAGGCAGAGCTCCATTCAGTCAAAGACTTGTAGGGTCTTTGATAAGTAAAAAGAGGTCCAGTCAGTAGAGATTCATTCCGTTCTGGGCTACCCAGTGCAGGAAAGACTTGGACATACTGGAGCAAACCCAGGAAAGGGTCCCTAAGATGACTTAGGGACCAGATCATCTCTTATACAAGGAGAGGCTGGGAGAGCTGTGACTGCTCAGCCTGGAGAAGAGAAAGCACAGGGGGATCTTGTCAAACTGCAAAAGTATCTGATAGGAGAGTAAAGAGGCTTTTCTCAGTGGCACCCAGTGACAGGACAGACGGCAATGAGTACAAACTGAAATGCAGAAAACTACATTTAAACATAAGAAAAAACTCCTTTCTGTGAGGGTGACTGGCTACTGACACAAGTTGCCCAGAGAGGTCATGAGGTCTATCCATGGATATACTCAAAACCCATCTATACAGAGTCTGCTCTAACTGACTCTGCTCTAAGCAAGGGGTTGGACTAGACAGCCCTGTCAATTCAGTGAGTCTGTCTTTGACAGTCATACTCCTTTTCCCTTCCCTGTCTCTGATATTATGTTGAAGTCAGCTGGGATGTGCCTGGCTCTAATTTTGCAAAGTCTTCCTGGGACCAGATGAACATCAGGGCGTCCTTTGTCCCTGAAAGGAGGTCACTGGCTCTCAAAAGTCCTGAATCAAGACATTGCCTGCTTAGGAAAGCACTTACTAATTTGCTTAGCTGTGAGCAGGCTTTTGAGTTGAAGTGGAACTTAGAAAAACTAATTACAATTAAGTTAATGGACTTCTGAGAAAAGACTGGCTTAAGTATATAGAAAAGTTCTTTCTTCAGCTGGGGCTTTAAAATGCTCTTGGTCTGATATGTTTGATTTTCTGACCGTGCCTGTGTTCTCATGGCTTGTGCATTTATTGTGGGAGTTTGGACTGAGTGCTACACTTGAGATTTATCTGCAACTCCCTTATAAGCAGCTGTGACTATTATGGCAAAATTCACAGGCTGAGTTGTAGATAATTGTTCTTAAAGCATCTGTACTGGCTTCTAATTTATCTGTGGCTTCGCGTAGTTTGATTGATCAAATGCGTGGTTTGGGGAACTGCTGCCATAGAAACCACCAAGCTGCCACCACAGCTCAAGAACAACTCGTGTTTCTATTCCTGTACTCCTAGTCTGAAATTTGCTATCTCTGTGTGCTCTGTAAAAGCCCAACCATGATATTTCCATAACTTGCCATCAAGTGATTACCTGTTTTGCTTTCTCTGTGAGAAGACTCCAGGACACCAAGATGCTAGGCAAGCCTAGCCCATACTTCGCTCTCTGGGGGTATCTCTTCTGCTTTTACATAATGTTGGATGGGAACCACCCTGGACAGGGACTCTTGAGCCTCACTCCTGAGGCCAGGTTGTGGTTGCAGCAGAAAGCATATTGTGCCTGGAGGACAGGTATGTGGTAACAAGAAGCTTAAGTCCTTAGATGAATGTCTGGGGCACCTTATGAGCATGGAGGTGAGCTGCCAGACTATTTACATTAGCTAATATCAGAAAATATGCAGGAGAATTTCAGGAAAAGTGATCAGAACTCCTGGACTTGTCCTTCCCAGACAGGTTCCCCAGGCATTTGCTAGATAGAAGAAGCGGCTTCACCTTCATAGATGCTTTTTGCCTGAATTTGCGTAACTGCAGCACTTAGGGAGGACTTTGTTTTGTGTGATGTTTTGAGTATATGCGTCTCAAGATCTGTATTTCATTCTTCAGTGCTTAAAATTTTCCTCCTCCCCCCCAGAAAAACTGTAGGAATGCAAAGAGATATAATGATGAATATATTGACCAAAAGAGTCCAAAATGAATGCTTCCTTTTCTTTTTACTATGGTCTCTAACCTTGTTATCTCTTATTCTGCCATCCACATGCATGGATAATAATGCATGGAAATGTAAACAGTGCTTTAAGGCTATGCAGACGGAGCTGGCTTTTGAAAACTTGTTCTATACTAAGCCTCTTTGAGGACCTTCTGGCACTGAATGCTGCAATCTCTGGCCTGCTTGCCAAAATGAGTGCTAAAGAGAAAGAAAAAGGCTTAGGGAAGCATCAGTTTTCACTATTTATTATACTATTAGCAGATCGTGCATAGGATATAGTTTTCAAGTGCATAGCATTAGGGGTACTTGCTGCAGCAGTTGTTGGTGTCTTAGTTAAACTGTCCTGAAAATTCTGCAAAGACTGTGTCATTAAGCATATTTCTTTAGAGCCTGTAGGGAATGGAGAATTAAGTATTTCAATGGAACTGAAAAGTTGAATGTAAAATCTTACGTTTCTCTTCAGTTATTGTCCCTTCACAAATTACTGCAGACCATTCATTGTAACTTATCTTACTGATTTTCTGAGCCCAGATGAAAGCTAAGCTAACATGCAGATTGCATGACTACTTCCACGGGAGGGTGGTCACACTAGAGTAAGATGGTGGTCACATTGGAGTAATATGATTGGCATGGTTTCATTGAGGTTCTTTATTTGAGGTAGTTATCTGTGTTACAGTGCTTTATCATTAGAAGTCCATTCCTATAAGCCCTTTTCTGACACCACCACCCCATTCCCGTCTCCCCCCCCCCAAAAAAAAGTGACAATTGCAACCTCGTATTACTTACTGTTGAAAGGAAAACTGTATACATTCTCCATAGCATACAGTATGCAAGCTGAAAATAGAAAACTCCTATCTCGCCCTGAATTAGCGCTGAAATACAGTTGGGAGTTGATTGTTGCTGAATCTGAATTTTGGTTACTGGCAGACCAAAACTGGTACGACATTAATTTATGTTCCAATGGTTTTGAACTAGATTTACATATGTGGTTACGTACCTGAAGATGAAGAGAAAGGCAAGCAATGGGATTTGCCAGTGCACTTTGCAGCACCTAAATACCTTTATCTCACCAACCAGTTGGGCGCTGATAGACAACTTCTGTGCTTGAGTTGCTTACTAAAACAGAAGTAAAAATGACTAAATATAAATGTGTGCAGAATGTTAAAGAAGTTTCATCACTAGAAAATTATTCAGGCTGCAATTCACCAAAGATTTTCACTTCTAAAATCTCTTGGAATTTCCCTCTGCGTGAAAACAGTTACCATTAGTTAACAGAATCAAAAGTGTTAGTGGAAAACTCATCAAGCAACTTCTGTTTTGTCATGTCCCATGTAGGTGGTGACTGATTTCTAAAGGATTTCCAGTAGTTGATAGGGTCATTCTGCCACCAGCCCCGTATTTTCAGAAGGCAACTGAACACTTCAGTTTAGGGGCTTCTTCTTACTTAATGGCATTTCTGACCACTGCACCAAGTATATTTTTCATGTAGTGTTGCTCTTGGTGAATTGTAGAGGCCTTCACCAGACTGAGCTGCCTTCAAAGGAAATCTGTTACAAATCCATCCTAACAAAGCAGTCTCTGTCCCAAAGAACTTGCAGCTACAGTAACAGGTGGTGTTAGGCAGTGACACTACTACCCACCCCTGAGCTGGCTGCATGTATAACAGCTCTGGACTAAAAGCCTTTGGCTAATAATGTGCTGAAATCAGTGAGCCCTGCTGCATACAAGCAGAATGCCAAAGCGCCATGCTCAAGTTGACACTTCCCATCTGCTCCAAATTCTGGCCAGCCTGTGGTATGAGCAGGGATGGCAGGAGGTCTCTGCACTCCACCCACAGATACATGCCCTAAGGCTCCAGATCTGCAAGGGTGGTGCAGACCTGTCACTTCAGCCTTGTGAATTACTTAATCAAAACAATTAAGAGTGCTCTTGTATAACTGTTAGAACATCATGATCTAAATAAACAGACAAACCAAGGAAGTGTTTGTTTATCTAACATGCAGGCCCATGGATGTTAAAAATTTGACCCTCTAATTTGATAAGCAGCCAGGTCCTAATCAGAGAAAACAGACAAATATGGGTACTTAGCGTGTAAGCAGATGGGTGGAAAGAAAACTTGATTTGATGTGTTGTCATTATGAAATTGCCCCTTATTTCTTTGGAATTTAATTCTCTCATCATCAGTCTAATTAATAAAGTATGTGTCAAGGGTTAGAGGTTGGGCTGGCCACCAACAAATGACAGATACTTTCTATTAACCCCTCTTCCTTCTGTAAGGGGTAAGAGAAAGGAAATAAGGGAAAAGGAAAAGGAAAGTTTCCACTGAAAGGAAATTTACTTATTGGAAAAGAAAACTAAAGCATCTTTTATGAAAAGAATAATAATGAAATGAAACATATACAAATATATACAAACCAATATTGAAGCCAACCCCCCTGATGGCAGCCTTCACCACTGATGCTGTGGACCAGACACTGGGGAAGACCCAGACTGGACTCAGTGGCAGATGGGAACTAGATTCAGGAGACGGATTCTGGAACTGGATTCAGGAGCATGTGGATTGGGATCAAAGGCAGAACAGACAGAGTCCTCCTTGGATGCTGGCCAATGAAGAAAAGGCTTGACTCTCATGATCCCTCAGCTTTATACCAAATATGGCACATAGGGGATGGAATCCCTTGTTGGCTGGTTTTGGGTCACCTGTCCTGTCTGTTCCTCCCTGCAAGTGTGGCCTCTTACTTTCCACAACCCAAATGTAGTACATAAGATTTAGCAGTGACCTTGGTCTGTACAGGAGCAAGTATGAGCAAAAGCCTTTCTGAACATCAATCCTTGGTAGTAACTATAAATCTTGAGTGTTATCACTGCTGGAAGCAGACACTGCAAAAATCTGCCATTATCTTCACAAACTGCAGGTAGTTAGAAGAGACTGAGATGAAAAGTAAAATCACTGAACAGAATTAGTTCTGTTCTCACTCAAATCAGGACAGTATGATATTCAACAAAGACCGTGCTCTTAGGCTTGCACGTACATGTAGTAATTCAGGGTTACCAAATGGATTGTTTGTTGCACAGATAAAGTCATGGATAAAGGCAGGCAGGATCTCCCTGTATTGCATTTGAGAAGTATTATGTTTATCTACTTTTGCAATATAGCAAGCAGTTTTGCTGCTTTTCTGAGTCATCACACCATCACTGAATGAATATTAACAACTGCACTTTCTAAATAGGCTAAAGTGCAGATTCTGTTTTGTTGAGGCAGCTTGTGGACTTTCTTCTGACTGTTTTAGTTTTGTAGTTACACGGGCCGAACCTACAGTTACAGAGATGAAAGTAGAAAGCTTCATCTTTCAGCCCTGCTCAAAATGAAGGCATGAGCCTGGATATTGCCTTTCTGCAGACTTGGGCAAAGCGTTCTGATTCTATTGCTATGCTCAGATGTCAGCACTGAGGTTAGATGTCAGAGTTACCTACCCTGTAAACTCAGCTAAGAAAGAGCTGCGTTTCCTGCCATACTCTTTTCCTTCTTTTTAAGGACTTAGTACTTTTTTAATAAAAATAAATTTAATTTGTGGCTACATTTCAACTCCATTGGTTTGATGGCATAAGTGGAGCAATACCAGCTTTGGATTTAGAGCAGTCGTGTGGCTGAGTCTCTCTGTGCAGCTTTCATGTGGTCGGGTGAGACATTCTTAGAATCCCCAAACATTTTTGAAGATCCTATGCTGGAGACATTCACAATTCTTCCCTCCCTTTCTACCATTAATCCTTCATGTTTTAACAAGCACTGAAGTTAATACAGCCTACACTCTTTCCTGTCACACAGGGCCCCCCCTCCCTCCTTTCTTTCTCCTGAATAAAGCAATCTGTTCTTTCCAGTCCATACTCTTGTAAATCAAAGGGCTAGATGTCAACGCACACCATAACCAAGTATAAACTTCCTTTTTTTAATTAAACAGAATTCTGACATTTGGTTTGAAGAAGTGATTGTTTGGTTTTATTTATTTTTTTTTAAATACGTGAAGGATGTCGACTGCTTTTATTTTATTTTTAGTAGAAGATGACTTTTGTATGTTACCACAAGTAATATCTAGCACAAAATCTTTCAGATGTTACTTCGTAGTTGAATAGGAAGAGAACTGGGGGGGAGCAGTACAGAAGTCTTGGCATTTGAAGCTTTTAGAATTAAGAGTTAACCTCTTCAGTAAAGGTTTTAATACACATAAATCATGTTCTAGAAACCTTTTCAAAATTAATTGGGAAAACCAGCTGTAATTCTGTTGCTACTGTCTCTGTCATTTGCTTATTACTATTAGTTATACTTAGACATTTACGTGAAACACATAAATATCCAGATTCATAGTAGAAGATATTAAAAATAAGCAAGACTCTTGGAAGGAACATAGTCTCTGTCTCAGTGTACAAATCCAGGTATCTCAGTAGCCAGGACAAGGTCACCCTAGAATTGCCACTTTCAAGGTATCACACACCTTCTTTTGTAGTGTAAAAAAGATTAAATAGGGCAATAAATTAGACAAAACAGTGTTCAGATCTGATACTGCTGCTATCCATGCTGAATCTCAGTCCTTAGCATAGCAGGAAAAAAAGGCTTTATTTAGTAACTGAGCTGCTGTTTTGTTTCTAGTTGATGATTTTAATCCACCTTTTCAGTTGAAGTTTATCATCCATATCTGTTCTGGGGCTGCATGTAAGTGTGTGCAGCAATACAAGCATGAGGAGATGGTCTCCCAGTTGCCCAGCCAAAAGGTAGGGCAGTTCTCAGAGGGACCGGGTGTGCTTAGACTCTTGAAATGCTGTTCATGATGAGTAGGAGTGAGAGCAAAAGGCTATGAGTAAATTGTATGTGTAGTTTTGGCCTTTGTTTTTATCTATTCCTCAGGAGGGCAGGTATAGGTGATCAGAAGCCTACTCCATATTCTTCAGTTCCTATGGATAAAGGATTGTGAGTTTGGTACCTTTTCATTGTTCTAGCTAAGCAGCAGTACCACAGCTTTGTCCCTCTGCTCAGTCCCTCTGAGACAATTCCCTCAAGCATGGAAAAAGATCTGCTGCTTCATTTCAGCTGCAGTGAATTTTATTGCCTGCTGTTGTCTGTGTTAAGCTGACCTATAGTAGCATGCCACAAGCTGTACTGCTTTTTCATGTGTGTTTGCTCAGCTAGAAAACCTACCCAGGAGTTTCCTGAGTGCCTGCTGCAATATAACCTGGTATTTTTGAGTCTAGAAATGCCTGTGAACTGCTCAGATCGTTTCTTCCCACTGATGAAGTGTTGTTTTGAGATCCATCTGGTGTCAAGTATAGGCATATGGCACCAGTATGGCAGTGCTGCCTACGGGGGTGGTTTCCTGCAGAAGATGTCTCGCTGAATGCAGTAGCCGTTGCCTATTGAAAGTCATTATTGTTTAGCACCCAGGTCTTTGTGAACTTGTTCAACTGGTGGCTGGGCACAGTGCCATCCAAATGTATGGACATGAGCACAGACAGCTGAGTCTCTGGGGCCTTACACACATCAGATGTGGGTACTGAGGTCAGGCTTCTCAGTAAGGAGAATCCAAATGACTGTCTATCCCGGGCATGTTTATCTGTGGTTGAAGGGATATGCCATCATTAATCCAAATCTGGGCTGGATTAAGCTTCTAAAATAAAAACCAGCTCTTCCAGCCGCTTGAAGAGGGCTCTGGGCATGTTTAGCCGAGTGTATCAGCAGGGAGGGAGGGAAGATGCAGAGGCAGCTGAGCAAAGCCACCACCCCCTTACCCCTATAACACTTTTCTCTGTATGGGCTGAGATGAGCTGACAGCTGCCAAAACTGGGGACTGGGGTGTGCTGCCTTCATCCCTTCAACTGCAGGCCCCTGCAAGGGCTGTGCGATGCTTGGGTTTCCAAAGCCAGCCCTCTCTTTGCCTTGACAAAAGCACAGACATTTCATCTTTTGTTTCTTGTGTTTTCAGCACAGTTCTATAACAACCAGGAGCAAAAGCTTTAGTGCTCAGGGAGTGGGATGCCCCATTTGCCAGAAAAAACTCTCACATTTAGCAGCCTGGTCTCGGCTCTCCCCTTTGCCTGGCAGTGCTCCCACCTGGAGCTCTCAGCTGGCCCTTTGAGAGCTGCTCGCCTCTGCAGACAAGGCGGAGCATGCGCAGGGGAGCAGGCAACAGCACCGGCATGGTGGCACCCACCAGAAAGCCATCAACAAGGTACAAAAGTAGAAAATCTGGGTGGTTGATCACAAAGCCAGAAGTACCAGAAATAGTTTAGTAACATTGCTGAGAAAGCTAAGGAGAGAGAGATAAAACTAAATCCAATAGACTGTATTTGCATAGAGGGAGAAAACACCAGAGCTAAACTGAAGTGAATAATGAAATGATTCACTGCAGAGAGCAATTCGGAGAGGTTAAAATGACCAAACAGTAGGTTTTGCCTGTCCCTTGAGGGTCCCAAGGACTTACAGACACAGATGCTCTGTGGCAGCCACAAAGAGATAACGCTGGGAACCACCAATCCTAAAGGTTGCTTGTACACTGTGGACACTAAACTTCCTGTGGAATTTCCTTCTGACATGATGCCTCTTACTTTTCTGTATGTACTGTTGCCATATACTGTGAAACTAGCTGCTTTTGTCCTCTGTGACAGCAACTAAGCACCTACAGCATGTAAAATATGCTTAACTGAAAATCTGGGAAGGTTTATTGTCTTTAATGGAAAGTGCTGTGAGATTTCCCTAGAAAGGTGTGGTAGAAGTGCAAAGAGGGATAAGCATTATTTTAAAACCTGACTGTGTGCTGGATCTTCCCCCTTGAAGTCAGTGGCAAAAGTGTTTTAGAGGAGCAAGACTGCTTGAATCAGCAACCAAGAGGCAGCCTGGAGGCAGAAGAGGCTTACAAAGAATGGCTTCTGCTGCTCTCCTTGAGCACAGAGCTGTTCAGACAGACTGGAGACTTGCCTGCCGCTCTCTTCCATTAAAGCTAAGAAATGAATGCTTTTAGAGTTGTTAAATGAATGGGCTGGATCTTACAGCCCTTACTCATCTGAGTACAGCCATTAACCTTAAGAAAATAATCACTATATTAAGTGCTATGGAGTGGAGTCCTTAAATTGTTAAATTCTAATATTTGACAGAAGTTTTTCCTCAGTAGAAAAATAATATTGACATAATTAAAAGGATGTGAACATTTCATCAGCTGAAGAATGCAAAATACTTTGGAGTAATATGTAAAACTAGAAGCAGTGCAGAGGGTTTAAGTCCATGTCATGTCTGTAGGTTATTTTTGAACTTATGAAAAACACACGTTAGCAGTTTATATCCTGACCATTCAACTGTATTATGGGATTCTGAATTCAGAAACATGCTAACCATGAAAACACAACATTTAAAAATATACTGTCCACTTGGCTGCTTTGCCCTGCTTCGGAGTCTCCCAAGTTTGTTTCGGACAAACTGAGAACTTTGTTGTGGAATGACTGTTTGAATTAGGGTTTCTTAAAATACATGTGGAGCCTTGTAGCTGCTGCGGGGTGTACACAGCGGTGGAGCTGTACTATTTTAAAATCATCTGGCTATTTCACTTCATGTAAGAATATCTGTCAGCTTAGATATAAGGAATGAGAGGGGTTGATTAAAACAACTCACGAAGCCATTAAACAAAGAGATAAAATGTAGAACATGTGCAGTAGGGTCGTTTTAATTATAATGTATGGGGGATCTGTGGAAACCGGATGGCAGCTGCATTGTAGCTGAGTTTTAAACCCCTCTTAGCATTACCAAAGTCCTGTAACTCAGAGATGGATTTTCTTATCTGTAAAGCTAATAGGTCCTTTGGAAATGGTGTTGGGAAGCTACCATTTGTTGCTACAACTGACTATAGTGTAATTATGTGTAATATATGTGGACTAATATTATATAGTGTAATAGATGTGGACTAAAATAGGCAATTATATATCCTAATCATCTAGTCATTAGATACTAGACTACATAACATCAGAGAAATACATGCAAAAGCTTTCGTCAAGAAGGGATGGGATCAAAGATGTCAGGTGAACAACCATAAGAATCCATAGAGAATGGGGAAGAAAAAAGGTAGTGGCAGGTTATTTAATTGTCTTGGTGATCTTATTATGTAGAAAAACCAGTATTGAACATACTTCTGTATGATATGTCTACTAGATTAATTTAGCATGTAATCTGGCTTTAAACAATAAATACCAGGCAGCCATATGACTTCAGTAAAAATGATTGAAACTTCACATTTTGCTTTATTCTTATAGACAGAAAGAGTTAGCATAATTAATTCTAGCCCCGTCAGAAGGGTCTTTAAATCTCTGGTGTAAGAGTTAAAACCAGTCTCTAGCCACTACAAATCAGGATGAGAAGCGGTAAGGAAAGAAGATAACACGTGCCCATGTCAAAAGTTTTCACAACTCCATCCACTCCTGCTAGAGACAAGATCATCAGCTAGGTAGACTTTTGGTCTAGTTCAGCTTGGCAGCTCCAATGTTCCCAGTTCAACAAAGTTCATTTAAATGTCTGCAGTGCTTTTTATGCAACTGAATTATGTTCATTTATTAGTTAACCCTTTGTCATCAAGTAAAAGGGGTTCACACATAGGAACATCACCACTTCAAAATATCCAGTGATTAAACTATAACAAAGATGTGTTACCCAAACTCATTTGAAACAGCCAGAAAACAAATTTTTAACAATGCGACCACTAACAGTGAATTTAGTTTTCTGACTGTAATTACCGTAGCAGTTCAAGTCTTGTTCTGTGGCTTGTAAGCATCACTAAAACTGCCCATGAAAAAATGACTTTTACTTCTGTTTGCAAACGATATTAGTATGTGAATTCTAAGGAAGTTATATGAATGCTGTAACTTTTATTTTCCAATTTGCATAAAACAAAGGCATAGCATCCAGTACCAATTATATAAAAATGGGAAATAATTTCTTAGAAAAAGAATGGAGGACTTGAAGGAGTTAGAGCTTGATGCTCTTGCCTGTAGATTGTTGGCACATGAAGGTTCTGAGGACTGTTCCCTTGAGGATTTCAGATGTTGTACGTTATTTTAAAGAGACTGTAAGGTGGTAGTTGGGATAGATATCCATCTCCATACTGCCTTGTGGGGCACTTTACCAGAGAGCCAGGATAACCATTACACCAGTCTGGCTCATCAGCATCCCCAGCTAAAAAAAATATACAAAAACTACTCAGATGTCATTAAAATAAGGAAAAACTAATTTCTGTTCAAACGGTGTAAAGGAAAAAAAAAAAAATCACAGAAAGAGTAGTCAGACACTGGAATTGGCTGCCCAGGGAAGTGGTTGAGTCACCATCCCTGGATGTGTTTAAGGGTCATTTGGATGTGGTGTTGGGGGATATGGTGTAGGGGAGAACTTTGTAGAGTAGGACTGATGGTTGGACTCAGTGATCCCAAGGGTCTTTTCCAACCTGAATGATTCTGTGATTCTGTGAAAGTGTGATTCCCTTTACTATTAGAAGAGGACCTCTCTGTAGCAGAGAAATCAGTCAGAGATCAAATAATGAGATGCAGCTTGTCAGCTGGTGCTGACTCAAAGGCAGCGCACTTTGAGGTGAACTTTGGAGGCTCTCTCCCAAACCCACCTCAAATTTGTTTTGGAGTTAAAAGCTAGAGGAGCAGTAGAGGAAGAGCTCTCCATGATGGGAAATAATGGGCCAAGATGCCAGCCTTTGTTGAGTTGCATCTAGTTACTTGAAGTTCTCACTTTTGGAAATGAAATTAAGCACTTTTCCACCACTGTCATGGAGAGGTTATCTTAGGTTTTTAGCATCATGCTAAGACTCATCCTGTGGTCCATATTTTTGTAGAATCACAGAATCATAGGATCATTTTTGTTGGAAGGGACCTTTAAAGGTCACCTAGTCTAACGCCCCTGCAGTGAGCAGTAGTGTCTTTAACTGGATCAGGTTGCTCAAAGCCCCAGGACCAATAGAACTACACATTTTAGAGTCAAAATTAGTCCTTTGTACATGTCCTATTCACTTTAGCAGAATTCAAAATTACTGATGTGCGATGAATATGAATAGAGGTTATACAGAGAGAATTTAAGATGACTGACCATGTAACCCCTTTCTTCTTCTCTACCTGTTTTACTACAGTCCTCTGTGATGTCTGTCTGTTTTGCCCGCTTTCACCCAAACCTGGTTGTTGGCGGAACATACTCTGGCCAAATTGTCTTGTGGGATAATCGCAGTCACAGGCGCACTCCGGTTCAGAGAACTCCCTTATCTGCTGCTGCTCACACGGTAAGGATAAAAATCTCCTCCTCTTTTCCTTAGAGGAAATGGTCAGCAGGGAAGTGGAGCATAGTTGTGTCTACAATGCCAGTTGCCACATAGCTGAAAACATAGGTGTGGCCATTGAAGGGAAAGAAGGAGATATACAACCACCTCCTGTAAGTGCCTAACCATCAGACTTCGTATGGTCATTCTCTTCACGCAAGCTGGAAGGTGTACTGTGAGGAAGGTAAACATATCTCACCTTGGGAGTGGACTTGGGACCATTCCTGAGTGGGAAGTGGAGAAGAAAACAGGCTGAAAGGAGAAGAAAAATGTAATAATATAAGAATGAAGAAAAATGCAGATTTCCTGAAACATAAAAAACTGAACTACACAAAGCACTCTGAGGGATAAAATAATAATCTTGCTCTAGCAGAGCAAAGGAACAAGTGATAGGTCTTTTGCATGTCCAGCTTTCATAATTCCATGATTCTTATCTAAGCTTTTACTTGACTGTGAGAACATGGTCTCTGGAGTAAAAAGACAACTCTAGAAGCCATGTGATGTGAATTCATGTAAAAGATGCAGTGTGGGGACTGTATCATGATGGCAAGTCTCTTATATTAAAAAAATTACATGTGTACACAGACATATTAATGTGGGCCAGGCAGTACAAATATTGGTCCCTAAATTTCCACTATCATGAATGTTGTAGTCTAATGATCTGTACTATGGGTTGCAATGTCAACATTGCTTTTCACTTCCCTAATGTTTTTGCTCATTTTGTCACCAGTAGTGTTCAATCTGCATGAAGAGAAACAGTCTCTCCTGGAAGTGCAATTTAGAGATGTAGCAGAGTAGAAAACTGGTGATAAGAAGCTGACTATCACTGAAAATTGAACAACTGGCACTCAAAGTCTAGTGGAAAAGGAAAGGTTAATGGGAAATAATTTGTTTACAGTCAAAAAAAGTTTAAGACAAAATTGTACCTCCTAAAATTACATATTAAACTATTTTTTATTACGATAGAACAGTATGCTATGTTTTGCTTTTGACAAATATAAAGAAATTACTTTCAGTTGTGGATGAGCACTTTATATGCTGTCGTGGATTGGTATAAATAAGTGTTTACACAGCCTAACATGAGGAAGCATGATGTTTTTAAGGAGTGATCAGATATTACAATAAAAGAGTGCTTACTTTATGTTCATATATAGGAATCACATAAACTCTAAATGAAGTCTTGGTTGCTGAATGTTGGCTTGAATCCTAGCTGCCAAGAAAAAAAAAAAAAAAAGAAAAAACAGTTAAATTAAGACAACTTTACTGTAGTAACATTGCTTTATGTACTACTAGATACATTAGTTGAACAGTCATTTTTTAATTTGTACTTCTCCCATATGTGAAAAAAAAAAGGATTTTTTTCTTTTCTTTCTCTGACTTTGTTTATTTGAAACAGATAGAATGTGTTGTTACCACTGACTTAAACCTTCCTGAAGTTTAGTATCACTGATTGCTGCCTGGATTCACCAGGAAAGAGAATTTTACCCACAGCTTACTTACTAATTTCCTTTCACACCCACCACACATCTGCACTTGAGACAACAGGAAATTTTAATTAAGACAAAACCCTTTTGCATGATGATTTCATTTCCAAAATAAATAAAAGCAAGCTGGCAGCGACCCTTTGAAAGGAAGAAGCCTGTTTAGACTTTCTGCTCTGTACGGTTGGTTGTCTTTTTCATCCATTTTCCTTACATCTTTTCATTTCTGCCATAAGTTTTATTGTGCATGAAATTGATGGCTGGTAGCTCTTATTAAAGCCAGACCTGGCACAATGAGGTGCTGCTGGAAAGACACAGCTTGCTTTCTACTCCCCTCTAAATATCCTAGATACTTTGCTGCTTGCTTAAGCTTCCTCCTAACCACTCTGTCCTCTGACTACTGGAGGTCAAACACCCATGAAAAAATATATTTGTGCTTATTTTACACATCAGTATGTGCTAATCATGTTTAGCTCTGGGGTCATTAGTTCACTATTAAGCAGCAAGAAGGTCCATTTGATGAGAGTAATAGCATGAGCCATGTGAGGGACAAACTAGGATCTGTTTGATTCTCTGGGGAAAACCAGGTGCCTGACAATCTTGAGAGAAAGACAATTCAGCACCAGAAAGGACTTTGTGACTTACTGGTGTGTACAGGTGGCCTCCGAGCACAAGGTACCACTTCAGCAGCAATTGCCAAGGTCATCCTTGGTGTGCGCACACACACACTGTGCATTCAGACCCTGCCCTTTTGGCACTTAGGGAGGGAGCATTTACTGGGCACCTGAGTGCTAGCCAGTGCTCTGAAGATTTCTGCCTTTCCCTACTGACTGTGTAGGTGACCTGCAGCTGGATCTTAAAGTAGTCTAAAATAAGTGGTAGTTCTGCCATTCCTTTCAGCAGGAATAAATGCTGAGTTTCTAACCCTACATGGAGCTGGCTCAGAAGCTTTATAGGGATGTCTTGTAATTTGGTCCTAATTTTTCTTAAAGAAGGAAAGCATTACTGAAAAGTATTTTTCCTTCCTGGAGATGCAGGTCTTCCATTCATCATCAAAAGAGGCAGAGAAATACAGTTTTTCTTTGCTTGACTTGTGTATATGTCTTACCCTTAATTTAGCATTATCACTGGTCAGAGGAAATTTAATCTTATGGTTCAGTCTGGTTTTTCAGTCTGGAGATTGCTGAACTTTAACCATCCCTCACATGTCGTCATCATCAGATGATGCTTTAGGCTCAAAATGTTACCAGGTTCCTTGGAAAAGGAACAGGACAAGTTTCATTATTGTATAGTAAGTGGAATTCAGCCTCCATGGAATGACTATGCTATGGTCATCCAGGTGTAACAGCCTAAATCTAATCACTTAACATTTATGACAGATTTTAAAAGGTGTGTTGGCCAGCACTGGAGAATGCTGATGGACTTGTTCATATTTTTCAACTGAAGTACATTTGCAAATATTTAGTATGCAAGCAGAATTCTGGAAAAAATCAACTTTCATGCAGCTGTTTTCTTGAATAAAATTTTCATTTTACCTCTTTCTGTCAGTTATTTTCAGTGTCAAAAGCCATCAGTAGAATGATACATGTCCCTGTGGGTGAAATCTCATCCACATAACCCAGTATTTTCAGAGAATGACTCAGATGGGTTGTTTTATTATGAGGAAAATGAAACTTTGAAAGCATTTCCACCTCCATAATGTACCTCTTAAAATTTAAATTAAAAGCAAAACAAAACAATTCCTATCTGGCAAAAGCTGAGTTGTCTATTTCCCAAGAACTCTGTTATGATATTACTACTCAATCACTCTTTAAAATAATATATAGGGCATTAGAAATTTGCTCATGAAGACATGAGAATGGGTCTCTGATTTCCAGTGTTAATGTGTTTTCAGCATCCTGTGTATTGTGTGAATGTAGTTGGAACACAGAATGCGCACAATCTCATTACTGTCTCTACGGATGGCAAAATGTGCTCCTGGAGCCTGGACATGCTCTCAACTCCACAGGTGGGTTTGTTTTCTCTCTCTCTCTCTTTTTTTTTTTTTTTTTCTTTAGAATTGTCAGGGTTGGAAGGCACCTTAAAGATCATCTAGTTCCAACCCCCCTG
>JANIJG010007146.1:103273-120204 GCA_024611175.1 Megaceryle torquata
GTACTGATCCTTGAGGGACTCCACTTGTCACTGGTCTCCACTTGGATACCGACCCATTGACAACCACTCTTTGGGAGTGGCCATCAAGCCAGTTCTTTATCCACTGAATTGTCCATCCATCAGATCAATTTTTCACCAGCTTGGAGACCAGAATGTCATGCGGGACAGTGTCAAAGGCCTTACTCAGGTCCAGGTAAATGATGTCGGTTGCCTTACCCCCATCTACTGATGTTGTAACCTTCTCATAGAATGCCACCAGGTTAATCAAGCATGATTTGCCTTTGGTGAAGCCATGTTGGTTGAAGCCAATCACTTCATTGTTATTCATCTGCCTCAGTAATGCCTTCAGGAGGTCCATGATCTTACCAGGCACAGAGGTGAGACTGACTGGCCTATAGTTCCCGGGCTCATCCACCTTTCCTTTCTTGAAGATGGGGGTTATATTTCCCCTTTTCCAGTCAGTGGGGACTTCACTGGACTGACATGACTTTTGGAATATAATAGCGGTTTAGCAACCTCATCCGCCAGTTCTGTCAGCACCCGTGGGTGTATCCCATCAGATCCCATGAACTTGTGCACTTTCAGGTTCGACAGATGGTCACGAACCTGATCTTCACTTACAATGGGCAGTTCTTTCATCCAATCTCTGCCATTATCTTCTGTGACTTTGGGGGTGTGGCTGAAGCCCTTGCCAGTGAAGACTGAGGAAAAGAAGTCATTGAGAACCTCAGCCTTCTCAGTATCACTTGCCACCAGCTCTCCCATTTTCCTTTCTTAGGGGGCACACACCTTCCCTAGTCTTTTTCTTGATATTAATATAGCTATAGAAATTCTTGGCATTTCCCTTGATCTCCCTGTCTAGATTTAATTCTAACTGAGCTTTAGCTTTTCTAACCAGGTCTCTTGCTGCTTGGGCAGCTTCCCTGTATGTCCCCCATTCTAGCTGTCCCTCTTTTCACTCCTTGGAGAATTTCTTTTTACATGACAGCATGTCCAGGAACTCCTTGTTCATCCAGGCAAGTCTCCTAGCATTCTTTCCCACCTTTCTCTTTGTTGGTATAGTTTGCTCCTGGACACAGAGAAGGTGGTCCTTGAATACTGACCAGCTGTCCTGGGCCCCCCTACCCTCTAGGGATTTGTCCCACGGCACTTTGGCCAGCAGATCCCTGAAGCAGTCAAAGTCTGCATGTCTGAAGTCCAGGGTCATAAGCTTGGAGTACGTCCTGCTAGCTGCCCTGAGGATCTTAAATTTTATTGCTTCGTGGTCACTGCAGCCAAGATTGTCCCCAAGTTTTACATCGGTCACCAGCCCTTCACTGTTGGTCAAAACAAGGTCCAGCATAGCCCCTTTCCTTGTCGGTTCCTCTACCATTTGGAGGAGGAAGTTGTCATTTACACATTCCAGGAACATCCTGGACTGTTGGTGCCTTGCTGTGTTATCTCTCCAGCAGATGTGAGGGTGGTTAAAATCCCCTACAAGGACCAAAGCCTGTGAATGCGAAGCCATTTCTATCTGCCTGTGGAGGGCCTCATCTGCTTGGCTCTGCTGGTCAGGTGGCCTGTAGCAGACCCCTACCGTAACATCACCTTCTCCTGTCTTCCCTTTAATCTTAACCCATACTTCACTTATACGGGGGAAAAAAAAATATCTTCAGTAGAGCAGGATACCTACTTAATAGTACATAGCTCCTAAAAGCCAAAACCTCATGTCCTATACAAACTAAAACCAATGGATGGACTTGAAAGAGTACGGCTTGCTTCCAGCAGTCTCTGCTAAGAGCCAAACCCCATTTCCTTTACCACAAATCACGTAATTATTGTAATACGTTAATAGACAGGTCAGTTTCAAGTGAAAATGAAATAATCCATTCTAAAGCACAGTAATTACCAAAGTCGCCTGTGGTATGAATTGCACTTACTCTAAAGCATTCTTTAACAAATACAGACTAGATTGCACTGCTGCTGAACACACCCCAGGCACTAGGGGTTTCCAAGGCACAGTCAGAAAGCTTACTTTTGCTGCTTGCCTTCAGTAGCCAAAGGAACAAACAATGCAAATAAAAAGTTTTAGAACTAATTTCCCCCCTCTGGAATGTTTGCTAGTATTGTCTTTCTACCTCACCACCCCCCTACCCCCAATCTCCTTTGTATCAGAAATTAAAGGAAACCCGGGAAAATTGTCCAAACCACTAGTAATTATAATAATGGAAACTAAACAAAGGATCTGATGCTGTAATAAGTTGATGGAAAGCATCTTCTAAGTGTTATCTTCTGGAGTTGTAAATTTTCTATTCCACCACATAACTTTTTTTTATACATAATTTCTTAGAAAAAAATAGTATCATTTTGCTAAGCATCATTGGATCTGATCTTGTTTCAGTGATGCACAGAAACTTCTCCTGATGATGGCATTAATTATCCATTAATCATGCATTAATATGCAACTGGTATTGAATTATTTGCTTTTCAGTGTTGACACAGGAGGTGGGATGACTCTATCCTAACCATCTAAAAGTTAGATCCAGGTCAAGTCTAAGCTAGTAATTTGAGTTCCCTTTACAGTTAACGTAGAGAAAGACTGGGTGCTTCTGAAGGATAACTCATCCCATCCCGATGTGAAATACCATTTCAGATATCCACTCTGGAGTACAGAAGTGTCAAATCTTAGGATGGAAAGGGCTTCTAGAATTCAAACCATCTTACTCCTCTAGTAAAAGTGAGGCCAACTTCAAAGTTATATCATCTTGCTTGTACTCAACTAAGGCAACAGTATGGGTCTGATAGTTAGGACTATGAGAAACCAATACTCTTCTGGAATAGAAGTGGAGGCATCCAAAATGGCCCAGACATCTGTTTAGGCACCTGAATCTCTTCCCCAATTTCTCACTTAAACATCAGGATAAATCCCTCCCTTTTCTATTCACTTACTGGAAAATGAATTTTTGAAACAGAGATTTGTGAACATCTCAGCTCAGTATTTCATCACTTGGAATTTCCCTGCTCCAGAACTGGGTTTCAAGAAGGATGGGAACACACCCCACATTACACTGAAGTTCAGCACATCTCATGGTGAACTAGAAAAGAAAGGCACAGGACTTGATGTAGGTTACATGCCATAGCTTTAAAATGGGAGTAGTAGAGTGTTGTCAGTCTGAAACTGTCTGAAGACACAGATCCAGAGCACACATGTACAACCATGGTGTAGGCACTGGGAAGAGAGAGTCCACCACAGTATCTGGCTGTGTCTCCAGAGAGACACTAAATGATGATCTCACCCCCAGAAGATTTTCACAGAAGTTTATGGTCCACAGGTGCTCTGCCAGAACATCTTCCAGGTCTTGTTTTGCCTTTTTAATAGAACCAAATGTATTTCACAGAAAAGTATAAACCAAGCAAAAGTATTTCCCTATGAAATTGAAGCCCTCTTCTCTCATGGGGATGACCACTTTCTTTAGCTATGGCAAAAAGTGCTTCTGAGAAAAACACTATAGGCCCTAGAAGCTTGGACTTTTTAAACATAGAAAACATACCCACTTAAGTAGCTAAAAATGGAAATTGTTAAATCAATCAGGATTCTTAGGTTACACCATCTAGTCTGAACAACCAAAAAGTTGTGCAAAATCTGCTCAATGCGTGTGCATCTTGCAACAGCCACAAACTGTTCATGCCAGTTGTACTTGCAATAGCAAAACTGGGCATACTGAGTTACTCTGAAATATAGCTACCAAAAGAAAAAAAGAAGATATGCTTCCTGGTTTGTAGCTTGATGGTGAAGTCTAGAGAGAACATTTATGATTACCTCAGGAAATCCCTGAAAACAAAATGCTTAGAATGGTGGTAGTGACAATACCCCAGCTTTTAAATTTTGTTCTGCAGGGGGACAAATGGCACAGTCTGATAAATGCCTCGCGTGCACACAATACTACATGAGTTTCCTGTCAAGCAATTAACTTAAAAAATGTTTGTAAATAGAAGGGTGTTGCATGTTTTATTAGAGCCTGGGGCTGGCAAGTGTAACCATTAAGGTATTATCTTTAGTTTCTGCACCATTAGATTTTAAATTCTCACCTGTCATCTCTGCCTGTTTCAAGATGATGTAGCAAAGCCCAGTGCCTTCCAGCTGCTCTCAAACATGTGACAGACAGCAGGGGGGATGGCAGGAGCAGTGCATCCTAGTTTGTGACACTGCATCTTCTCACAGTGTCCTATTAGAAATCAAAGTCCTGTGACTGGGTCAAATGGTTTCTTCTTCCCCTGATGCTACCTTGTGTAACATTTAGAAATTAATTAGGAAAAAAAAAAAACAAACCAAACAAAAATTCAGCCAAACAAAAAGATGGTTGCAGAATAATAATGAAGAACTGTTTTGGTAGGAGAGCATGGAGCTAGTGTACAATAAGTCCAAACCAGTGGCGGTTACAGGAATGGCTTTCCCAACCGGAGATGTCAATAACTTTGTCGTCGGCAGTGAAGAGGGAACAGTCTACACAGCCTGTCGTCATGGAAGGTGACATTTAGCGTTTTGTACTTAAATAATATTGTGTACCTGTGCTGGTGTGAGGTAGCCAAGCGTGTGTGGAGAGCATTTCGTGTTTTTTCTCTTGGATCAATGGTGTCTGTACTGTTCTAATTTGCACGACTACGACAGGAGTCACCTGACTGAGCATCTGTGCTACAGCCTGTTACACTGGGGTAGTTGCCCCAAGCTCCCTGTGTAGCTGGTGGGGAGCAATGACTGCTCTTAGGGTTCGATTTCCTTTATCTTTTTCAGACATCTTCCTGAAGAAGCAATGACTGGGACCTCAGAAATGCCTCTTTCTCACCCATGAGGTGAGGCAGAGGTCTAGACAGCTTGCTGAGATATAGGTATCTCTGTCTGGGCAGCTTGAATCAGACCCTAGGAGACAGTTTAATTGCAGGGTAATCAGGCCTAAACTACTCATAAGAGATGGTAATTCGCTTTATTTTTTGCCATCCTCAGCTCCATCTTCAGTCTCCATAGGCATATATCAGAGAAAAGCCACCAAAGGCACACGTGCATGTGATAAACAGGGTATGCATGTCCCAGTGCACAGCCACCCAGCGCTGGGTATAGCACAGCACTGCATGGTGGCTGATGGTTTAAATTAGTCTTAGGCTGCTTTGATAAATGAAGCATGCCCAAGGGCATTTCTCACTTCTGACCTTTCATACATGCCTGGATTGTTCCTCACAAGAGGAACAAGATGCCAGATCCTCTTGTTAGTTCACCTTTTTATTAAACCTTCTGCTGACCACTGACAAACGCACTCCTTTTCTGCTTTTCCTAGAGCTTTTTACTATCATCCATGTTTTATTTCCAGAGGCATCTGTGTCCTTCAGCCCAGCACAGTGGAGAGCAATATGTTATTCTGGGAAAAGGTGTGCAAAGCCCAGCAGATACACAAGGTGTTCTCAGTGCTCCAGAACTCCCTTTATCCCATCGACTACATGGCAGACAGATAAAGGATAAAATAAGAGGCGTGCTTTGTACTCAGCATTGCAAAGGCACTGCAAAACTCGGCCCCTGCTCCAGCACATGCTGCAAGGTCTGGCAGGGGAGCCTAAGTGAGGCCACGCTGTCCTGTTCAACAGGAAAGGTGAGGGGACACCACACTAGCAACATGAGGGACCAAATTCATCCAGAGCAGCTCCTCATCTCTTTGGGTACACTGTATTCACACTGGCACAGGGCTGCCTGCCTTGCGAGAGCTGTGGCCATTTTTAATGTATTTTCTTCCACTTGCAATTTTTCTATAATGTAAATAAAAGGGCAATTTCATGATTCCCCTTTTTTGTGTGCACTGTGAGGCAGCACTGACAACTGATCTGGTGTCATTTGCTTCCAGGAAGAAGAAAACCGCGCACACATTGCCTCTCACACAGAATTGTATTTTTCCTTCCTAATAGCTATTCTAGCCTCAGGCTGATGAAATGCGTGTCTCCCCTTGTTCAAAGCAGTGGGGGTGTGATACCTGATCACAGGAACAGTTTCTTCACTTTTTGTGAAAAAGGATTTGCTTCCTAGTGACTTGATTGACTGCTGTGGAAAGTTATTTCAGATATTTAAGAGAAAAAGAATTATGATAAATCATTAAAATATTTACATTTTTATTTTAATGGTTATTCCATGTGATACTGGCTTACTCAGAGGCATAAGCTATAGTATAATTATAATTATTTTATAATTATACATAAATGTTATTTCAAGCTACAGTAGTAGACAGTGTATGTAGAAGTGAGTAAGGCAAGTCTTCAGAAGTAAAAGAAAGTCTCCCTGTGCTGGATCCAGAGCATTAATTGTGCCCACAGGAGTAAACCTCTGCAGGCAAAGGACTTACTGAAAGGAGAGGTTTACAGATCAAAAGGCAACAAGAACCTAAGAGTAAAGAAAAACAATGTTAAAACGCCAGATGTTAAATCACTTTCTGAATGCAAATGTCTCTTCTTCCTGCAGTAAAGCTGGCATTGGTGAAATTTTTGAAGGCCACCAAGGACCCGTCACAGGAATCAATTGTCACATGGCAGTGGGTCCAATTGACTTTTCCCATCTATTTGTCACATCATCATTTGACTGGACAGTCAAGTTGTGGACAACGAAGGTGAGAAATCTGAGCTGGGGTGGCATGGGTTAATGATACTTGTGAAAAAGCCATATTCAGAAATATTTCTATATTGTCTATTTCAAGTCCTAATAATCAATTAATTGAAAGGCCATGCTTAGAATAGGCATAGTAATAAAATTGTAAGTAAAATATATATCTAGTGTAACTATGTCAACCATATTCATTGTGGAGCATACCCTGCCCTTTAAAAGTAGCTTCAGCTGGCCTGCACTTCAGTACTAACCTTAGGGCTGAGCAGTTTCACTAGGCAAGGAGATTAGAATGTCTTGCACTGCAAGTCATCAAACAATCCATACAGCCCTACCTGTTCAGGCTAAACTGCAAGTCTAATACTATGCACCATGGTGGTGCAGCAGAAACAATTTCTTCTTATGAAGCAACAGGGGAAGCACACATACAACTTAATGCAATCAGTATCACTCATGAAATTCATTGCTGTAGGAGGTTGTGATAGCCAAGAAGTATAAATTGCCACAATGACATTAGACACTGATGGCTGGAAGCAGGGAGGAAACACACGCTGGAACTTACATTCATGACCACCACGGATCTGTTGCTGACTACTGTATGGACATGTTGCTGTGACCTCTTGCAAGGAGAGCACTATGAACAGCAGAAATGAATACACAGTCCTGTGAAGATTTGAAAGCCCAACACCCCATAGAACTGTATGAATATGGGGTAATGACAACATGAGTGAAAACTGTGGGACAGACTGAACAACCTGTTTCATTGTACAGGCTGAGTAAAACAGGAGGATGAAGGGTAAAATCTTTATTATGTAAGTCATCTAAACAGTTATTTTTGTCATATACCAGAGTAGAGAACTGCCTTCCAAATGCCAGGCTTTTGTCTTAACCATGTTTTTATTCCTGCATTTGGTTCACATCTTGAGCTGCACCCAGCAGAGTTCCAGTACTTGAAGCTGAGCTCAGTCAGGAAGTATCTCAGCATGTGTTTCTCCAAGACATTGGTGCTTGGAGATGCTAGGACAGATGCACAGCAAATGTCAATACAAAAGTGATCAGAAGGTCTCATGTCACAGCCTTGTGCTGGAAACAGAAGCATAGTTACCTAGATAGTAACTTGAATCAGCTTCCATAGCAGTGCATTTGTTAATGACCTGATACAAATGTGCATGATAATTAACATGTATCTTTTCCTGATCATCAGTGACCACAGCAGGCAGTTCTGTCCTGAGCATTACATTTTAGGAAACTTATTATAAGAAAGGTGCATGATTTACCTAATTCATGTGCAAACATCAGTGAACACAGCCTTAAGCAATGCAGAAGTGGGCAGGCTGGAATGGGCCTGGGATTGGTCCTAGGTGGTAAGCATTAGAAAGGGCTGCAGAAAAACCAAGTGACAGAGTGCTTAGGTGTTAGCTGGCTGGGGCTAGCTAGGCTGTTTGATGTCTGAGACAAGGGAGTCCTGGACAGGTGGCAAGGGGATATTGGAGGGCTGAAGTTGAAGCCGACTATGGGGACAAGAATTCGTGTGGGCTGGAGGGAAGATGAAAGGCAGGTATGGAATTCCAAACATATACATCCAGAAAAGTCTAGGATGAGTATCTGAACCTCAGGTTGAGGTTGAATATGACAAAAAAGGTCTCTTCTATCTGCAACTTAAATGGAAATTTATGAAGGGATAATAAGGCCTGGGTTTTATTTCAAATTTGTGAGATTTTAGAATTCAGCCATAACACTAACACAGCATATTTTGGGCACAAAGACACTGGTGTTAGCAGCACACAGCCATCCTTGTGAAAGAATCTGGTGCCAAAATGTTTAGGTCAGATTCTGTTCAATGCAGTCAGTTTTTAAACAACCAAACAATTAAAATTTCTAATATCTATCAAGCAAGGTATGGCCCATCTGGCAAGAGGGGCTTCATGAGAGAGCTGTTTGACCTAGGTGTTGTGATCTGTGATATACATGTGACACACTACTCAGAGCTGGAAGCCATGCTTCTGCACTGGATCTCTTACTTACTTCTGGAGTGGCTTTGAGCAACTCCAGGCTGTGAAGACATCCTCTGAGGCACTAGACAAGTTCTTGAAATGTGATGAATGTTGTCTTTTTCTTCCAATTTTACACTAGCAGAAGTTTTTTTTCCATACTGTCTTTCTCTTGGCTGGAGCTATTATATATTTAGGAGGCTCTTTGTTCAGTTCCCATAGTCAGGGCTTTGAATAAATCCATTATCATGTTTTATTCTAAGGAAAAAAAGAAGTGGATTGATATGAAGCATTGAGTGCTACTACTGCTTTATGAAAGTTTACTCAGAATTGTTTTATTCCCTTGGTTTCTTATTTATAAATTTAATCTCTCTGTCAGCATCAACTGCCGTATTGGTTTCCTGCTTCCACCAGTGTTGTCTACTTAATCCTGTGCACATTATCCTCTTTGGTCATGAAATTCAATTCCTTTCTGTTTCACAGGTTCAGAGTCAATGTCCAATTGTAAAGTGAACCATAAAAGCTCTGTGTTTATATTGTCTATTGATGTTGTGTAGCACCCTGGGGTGCTTACAAGAAAGGCACTTTCATAGCAGGGATTTGACAGTTGGATTGAAAGCACTATCTCCCTTAAAAACTCCGGCTTGACATTTTATAATCTGTGTTTGTGGTTAACACATTTTCTATCCAAAGGCAGTTCAACCAGGTGACTGAGAGTAAGGTTTTCACTAATGGAAGAATGAAGGTTTTGTAGATAACACTAATACAAGGTTCACATTATCACCCATCACATTAGCCAATAATTAGATCCCTGGGTGAATAGTAAGCAGCCAAAAGTGATAAGAAAAGAAAAGGAATTTGCAAATATAGTCACTTAATAGTCAGGGCATTACCTGGTTGCTGATGAAGTCAATAGGGCTTTCAACTTGAATTCATGCCACACCATGTGAGTGAGTGAGTCTCAGATGCAGAAGTGTCACAGGGAATTCCTGATGTGAAGTGTCTGTGGAGCTCTGCCCTTAATTAGGTATTGTCTGTACGATGCTTTGAAGAGGTAAACTGCTAAGTGGAAATGCTAAGTGTTGTTAATTAATTAAGCACTAATCCTTATGAACTAATAGCATGAGGTTAAATAATGAAATGTAAGTATTGTTATTATTACAGCAATTTCTGTTTGGAGTGCAAATTTTTTGATACTGTGACAAGTGATGGGAGCTAGCTTAGAATTGTTAATGGTGGTGAGTGCCATAATCAGAAGGATGGACAGAGGTGAGCGGACTGGTAGTAGGACAACCACATAACCATTAGCAAGGACTAACTGAGCCAGAGATGTGTGCCTTTAATGATAGACTACCTACTTTTGCATCTGTGCTCAGTTTTGCCTTACCAGCACGTTCATCCATGGTCACTCCTTCCTAGTCCCTTCTTTGTCTTCTCTTTCTTACACTCTTCAAATGGTGCCCTTCTCTTTTGATGTCCTGTGTTTTTCCAGACTTCAGTCTGTTGTGCTTTTTGAGAAACCACATTTTGAACAGAAAAAATTCACATTTCTATGCTATGTGCCCCTACATACATTTCTGTACCTTCAATATCTTATGCCCACCTGTTTGCTGATGATCTTGGTATGACCCAGTCCTCTTGACTCTTGGAGTAAATTATTTTACCCTGTGCTTTCATACTTTCCTAACAGCATACAACTTCAAACCCCACTGGTTTTAATTTGGTCCAGAGGTTGAACACCATCTCCTCAGAGGTCAAGCTGAAACCTATTACTAGAACGATGCAAAGAAGCAGGTGATGGTGGTGCTGAAGATAGGTACCTCTAACTCTTCCCTAATACACTTCCCCAAAAACCTGGATGATAGGATCTGATAGGATCAACTTGACAGACCAAGCTTACTGTGATGAAAAACAGTGTAGCAGAATGAATCGGAGCATTGCATGATTATTGTGGATTATTCATCAAGAAAACAATGCACTCACAAATGGGCAACTTTTAAATTTTATTAAAATAACAGGGTCAGGTCATCACTTTATTTTAGGTTAAGAACTTACTATTTTTTACATTACAAATACCATGTATCAAGATACCTGGTTATTGGCTCAGATTTTTTTCTAGTATAATCTCAATCACATGAAGTGGGTGAGTGAGTGCCTCTTGCATTATAGATAGCATTGCCTGAAGCTAAAAATCCAAATAGAAATGTAGTCAAGCATGTAGTCATGATAAAAGGACGGTAAACTTAGTGAACTATTATGAAAACTTGGTGAATTCTCCCTCATGAAAACTGTTTTAACTCTGTTTGAAAATGGAGTCAGTGACTTCATTCAGTGAAGTCCCATGGCAGGTGACTAGAGTAGATCACAGATTAGAGACACCGATGTTAGTAGTTAATGGTACATAGCATTCCCCTGCCTTATGGAAGATGCTCCTGTTCCAGTGAATATGCAGTTATTTATGAAGAGTACGGGAGCTCCACGAGAGTATCCTGTAAGCCAGTGGTTCGGGCACCAAGCCATGCTGCAAAGGTCTGCCTGAGTAGGATTGGAACATGTGTCTCCCTCTCCTTTCCCCCCAAGGGGAGGAAGTGCTGTGATGATCTTGCCATTTTGCTCTGAGCTGTATCTTGTGCTTATGAATACCTCTGATTTCACTGAGAGTATGATCTTCTCAGAGTAAAGCTTTGATTTTAATATGCTGATGCTTCCTGATGAAAACCAGTTTTGTCCACTTGGGGCTAGCCCTGCTTCTTTAGTTTGTAACAGGATCAGACAGGTCTCTGACAGCAATATGGACTGGTGAAATGCAGAGATTATTCATGTACCTTATCTTGCATACACTTAAGGGGAGATGAGCTGGACGTAGTGAAATTTAGAAAGTATCACTACTTTCAGTCTTGAACCTGTTCATCCTTAATGTTATTTTCTAAGTTTTCCTAAATCCTATGAACCATATTCAGTTTAGCACATGAGGTATTTTAGTGATGATTCTCAGTGCATATGACATTGGATCCTCCTAGATCCTTTATTATTTAGGGCTCCCATACCTTGATTTCTTACGCAGCCACTGGAAAGAAGTAATTGCATGCACACATTAGACATGTCTTGTAGGCACCACCATTACTTCCCATCACAGACTATACAGGAGGCCAGTTCTGGCAGATTATCAGTTGTATCTTTTGATGACCTTGCATTTGGATAGTCTCAGGTCATACTTAAACTGGCAAATGTGGCAGCTCTTCTGCGCTCCTGGATCTGCTGCCTTAATCTGGTTTCTCCCAAACCACTGCTAGGCTGGAATCAGCCTCTTTATCCCATGCTACACACACACAGAGCTATAGCTTGATTCTGCCACCAGAAAAGCTAAGATACAAGCAGAAGAAAGACAGGGTGTGCTCTGACCAGATACTAGATCAAACTATAGGGGTGTCAGTAGCTCTGGCTTTCTGCGCCTACCACCCCCCTGAATCTGGATGCAATCTGCACCTGTCTCTAGTGTCATGGTGGGTGATCTCAAAAGTGTATGGATAGTTTAGTGAGGCATAAGAAAAAGCATCAAGAAGAAAAGAGGAAAAGAAACAATATACTGTGAGGGAAACCAAAACTTACATCTATTTTGAGACTAGGTGGACCAAGTACTGACAGTTCTCCTATTTTCTTCTCTCTGTGGAATCCTATACTTCTCCCTTTCACCAGTTTTGGTGGGGCTAAAATGTCTATCTCAGGGGACGATTTCACTCTTCTTATTTTGGATGTCTGGCTGGAATGGTCTCTCTCATTGCTGCATTACAACGCAGATTCCCGTCTTGACTGTTTATAAGGTGATCGCCTTCCTATGACAACACTGCATTTCCTGTGCCGACTTCTCTCTTTGATAAAAGCAATTAAAATTATTAGTCTGATTACTCACAGTCCAAATGCTAATTTTATCTGATTAGAGGGAAAAAACAAAGGGTGATAAAATAGCATGCTGGATTTCATGGAAATGGTCTTTCTGTGGTGTGAGTTCAGAATTTTGAGTTTTGTCCAAAAACGAGGCAATGAATGAATTTGCTTCAGAGCTCACTTTCTGTCAAAAGGCCAAGCTGACTTGGGGAAGAGGGTGGAGTTGCCTGTTCAGACAGGATTTTTTTAGTTTTTGCCCTTTACCTCTGGAGCCAGAGGTCTGGCTCTCATCCAGCTGTACAAAAAAGATTCTGGTATTTTCTAGGTAATTTTAAAGAGCAAAACCAAAATGAAGTCAGGTGGCTTGAAATCAGCCCCAAGTTTTTCACAAAAAATGTTTCTCATGATTTTGGTTTTCAGTGTAGCCATATTTGAAAAGTGATAGGAAAATATTCTTCAGATGGCCAACATACTTCATTTACTCAGGCAAACCATGCTGCTTCTTTGTGAAATGTTTCATGAAGAATGGTACACACACATAAGAAAAAAAAAATAAAACAACCATCTAATGTACTGAGACTGTTCTGAAAAACTCAGTGAGCTAAACTGTATTTCAGAAAACCCTGACATAAATCCAGCTGTAGCAGTGAAAGCTCTATTTGCACGTGGCAAACCTCCCACTGACTGTTCTGTTGCAGAATTATGCTGAAGGATTGGGCTTTCGTAATAATGAAACATTTCACGAAAATTATCAATATATAAAGCCCAAGACTTTTTCCTTAATGGAGATTTTCTCCCACCTGCTTCAGGCAGACATCCTTTCTCTGCAATGTGAGAGACTTTTGTTATCAGTGAAAAAAGGAGCAGTATTCAAAATCCTGAAAGATGGAGTTCTTTTCAATAATAATTAGCCTCGAAATCACTGCTTGCTGACCCCTGAAAGCTGTGTGCATCCTGGTGGCAGCAGCTACAAATACTAATCTTGACTGTTCAGCATACAGTCCTGTAGCATCAGGCTGTGTCAGCTGCCATGCAATGTTCCCCCTGCTCCTGCCTGTGCTTCCTGGCAGCTGGAACTGCAGCAACAGAGTTGCTTGAAAGTCCACATGCAATGCCCAGCCGGGTTCCCTGTGATGAAGCAGCATTTTCCATTAAAAAGAAAAATTGAATTTTCAGGGGCCTCATACTGAATGTTCCCATCAGACTCACAGGGGTGGGAAACAACCCCCTGAAACTGCAGCTACAATTATCCTGTTCCCCTCCTTGACTCACAGTTTGAGCTAAACTACCTCTGTTTAACAGCTTGAGGCCCGGAGCAGGGAGATCAGTGCCATTAACAGCAACAGGGATAGTCTTAGCACCCAACTGTGCCCCACTGCCTCTCTTGCGTGACAGGAGAACACTGGCAGAGTGATCCAGCTTCGCCCAAAGCATCCTACTTGCTCTCCAGCTCTGCTTCCTGATCCCACCTACATAGGATATAAATGGGGAGTGACAACTGGAGGTAGAAGACCAAATCCACCCTACTTCAGTGATTCACTCTGCATTGACTATTTTCTCTGATTCAGTCTAGGAAAACCGTACCTTTCTTGTATTGCTCATCAAGTCCCCCAAGTGTTTCTCTGAAAAAAATCCAGCAATATATTAACATAAAGGCAAGAGTATGATCTACAGAAACTGTGAATCAGTTTGCTAGGCAGGGACAAGACCTCCTATAGTGTTTTCATCTTCTTAAAATAGGAAATTGAGCCATATTTTGAAGTAGGTAGAAATTCCAAAAGAAAATGATAGTATGTCTGAAGAAATCTTGTGACTAAAAGGGATAGTTAGTAGGATAGGAAGTAGTGCTGGCTTGTTTAAAGCATGTTTTAAATAAAAGATGGAACACTTGATTAACATCTAGTGATGAAGTCATCAGTCTGAGGAGATACAGAACAAATGGCAGGTACCTGTACCGGCTTCTCCACTGTTGCCATGTTGCCATTCACACTGCATCCAGCTTCATGTGGGCAAGTGGAGCAGCAGGTATTAAACCTCAAGCAGTGGAAACCTGTAGGCACAACTCTCTCAAGAGTGGAGTAAGAGGGAATCCAGCCTGGGAATGAAACTGGATGATCTAAAACACAGAAACAAGCATACACCAGTCTGGCCAGTAGAAACTGGAGAGAAAAGTGAGCAAGGGAACACCTGGCACCTCCCTATAACCCAGTCTGCATATTAGCTTCTTCACAACATCTTTCTAAAGCCTGTTTCATGGTGTTTCAAGGCCTTACATACCTTCCAATGTTTGTAAAGTTCATCCATTGCAAGCAGATATAATTTTTTTTTAAAATTTACATTAGACATCAAGTAATACACATTTATATCAAACTCAATGAAAATAGTTTCTCAGCTTATATGCAGTGGTGAAGAAGAATGCCATGCTTTCTGCTTTTTTCTTCAGGAAATTAAAAGGTCTTTTTCCATTAAGTAAGTGGAAAGGCAGGGCAGAAGAGAACAACTGATGTCTAGGTGGCACGGACTGAATGTGTCGCACCTCTTCAGAGGACTTAAAACAGTTAAGGAGGATTAACCAAATAAGCAGTTTAGCTGTCAGTATAGCTTCCAGGTTATCTCCACAAACCCCAAAAGCTCTGTTTCACTTTCTGATGCTCCTAAAAGTCAGGTGATGTCTGAATTCCCAAGTTCTTTTATTTTTTTCTCCATGCCATAGTATTAGACGTTAAGATCAGTTCTCATTAAAACCGCCTGTGCCAGTCATCAAACCTTTTTTCCTTCTATTCCTTCTTGTATGCTCACATGTGATGCTTTGACTTTGAAGGAAACCACAAAAATGTAATCATCATGTTATCTCCAGACTTGGTCTGCTCTCATAGCCCCTTTCCTTTTGGTCTCACCCTTGTCCCCTCCTCCATCTATAATAATTCCCACATGTTTATGCAAAAATACTGGACTTTCTTTTATTATTGGCAATTAAAAGAGGCAATAGTTTCAGCATCTCTGCAAGAACAATAATTTCTAAAAGTGAACAGTTTTCTGCCTTGACTGTTTGCAACTTTTAGGATGCCAAAGACCAATCTGCATAATACTATTGCAGTACTTAAATAAACAGGGCTGTGAAGAGTGTAGGGATCATTTCCATGCTCATTTCTTTCTCCCTGTCACTACTGAATCTAAAAATGAAGTCTGTTCCCTTGCCCAAAAATGCAGTATAGACTTGATTCAGTGATCTAATAATCATCTGACAGTGAAATGACACAACATGTACATAAGTCATAGCCCAGTAAAATGTTCATTGAACCTCAGAGGCTCATCTGTGTTTCAGCACTGAATCTGCCTACCAGAAAGAATTTAAAGACATGTAAAGGAGCTAAATGTTAATCACGTAACTCAATTTAGAGCACCTCAGTTAGCCAGTGACAACAGGTGGCTGAAGAGCATAAACATCCATCCCCCTTTTTCTTTCCCATTGCCATCCTTGAAGGTGGGGCTAGTCCTGGGAAAGATGGAGCAGACTGCAAGTTGTGAGTTATTTAGTATGGGGTCTGTGGGATAATGATACTCTATGGGGAGAATGCAGACAGGATTTGCTGAGCCATCAGGCTTGTACTTCTAACTAGCACTTCTGATTTATGACATCTTGTAACAGCTTTTAGAAACTAGCATAATCTGAACTGTCAAGTCCCATAAGTATAGTATTAAAGTAGGAACTATTGAATTATCCTACATTATCATAACTATTAGAAAACAGATTTGGGAGAAACATGGTAGTCCAGGCCTGGCAAAATTCCCATGGAGATCAATCAGTCTGAATAAAAACCAGGGCCTCTTTGGCTCCATACAAATGGAGAACATGAAGGCTTACAAGGGTAGTAGAGCCTTATACACAGCAGAGGACTTACTCCACACCACAAAAGGCATGCACAAGTAACCTCAAATGGCTAACAGCTGGTGTCCCAGGAAGGAGACTGTGGAAGGAGGAAAGGTCAAGACCAGAATAAAGCTGATATGAGGAGTATGTGCCTCTGCATCTTTTGAGTTAGCCTGGCTAACTGGCAGGGTCTGAATTAAAAGATGAGCCTGGATTAGCAAAGATATAAGATGTCTTTCTGAAGGTGGAGAAGAATGGGCCTAGCAGTGAGGGTCTATGAAACAAGTTCAGGCCCTAACCTGAGTGAAAGCACCACAGCTCTTCCCTGTCCTGGTTCCTTTTGCATCCCTCTGGTCAGTGTGACACCGTAACACCTGCTTTGATCAAAGGCAGGAGAGTTTTGCTTCCCTGTGTGTTATCTATGCCAGAAGAGATGTCTTCCTTTGACACCATTTTGTAGGGGTTTTTTTGTTTGGTTGGTTTTGGTTTTTGAGTTGGGGTTTTTTTGTTGTTGGTTTTGTTTTGTTTTGTTTTGTTTTGTTTTGTTTTGTTTTGTTTTGTTTTGTTTTTT
>JANIJG010007148.1:0-20318 GCA_024611175.1 Megaceryle torquata
CTGCCTGTGCAAACAGGCTGCTGACTGCAGACAGTGCAGGGAGCTGGAAGAACTGAGCTGAGCAGTGAAATCACTGAACAGAACCAGCTCTGTTCTCACCCAAACCAGGACATTTGTCAAGAGGTAAAGTACACACTCTGGAAAGCATCCACCTGCATGGTGCCTGCTACTGTTCTGCTGGAAAGGCTCAAGGCAAAGCCAGTGGCTACAGAGGAAAGCCTGCCCTGCCTGTCTCCCTGCCATGCAGTCAACACAGCAGAGGTGGCATAGACACGGAGGGTGGTCTCAGAGGGCACTTACCTCCCCAACAAGGCAAAACAGATGCATCTACTCTGAGCGGTAGCTGGATCAATGCCCGAAGAAAGGCGAGCACAGGAACCTCCTGACTGGAGCCCAGGCCACCAGTGAAGGCAGAGAAAGACACCAGCACTGGGACCTCCACAGCAGTGGCTGGAAGAGGCAAATTTTTCCCACTCACTTCTTGGTCTTCACTTAGGCTTACTGTGAAGGAAAGATGATCACTGGTGTACAACAATGGGAGTCTTTAGGAATCAAGAGGGTTTTGCTCAGTCTGTGTGCTGAAGTGCTCAGTCTTACACTGCAAACACAAATGGTAGCAAGATTGCTCTCAGAAATCCAGACAAGAACATTTTAGTGCATAATTATGGATGAGATGCAAAAGGATGAAAAAAGAGGGAAAACATCTGTTCGCATAGAGCTTATTGCCATTCACTTAAGAGGCCCATTAAATGCCAGAAAAAGCTATTTATCCTTCTGTTTGAGGCAATTATCCTGCTGCAAATCTCTGTGGCAATTTGTCCCATGATTATTTCTGGAGTACTGACACCGTGCAGATACACTTACCACGTGGAAAAAAGGCACATACCTTACCCATTGAGGCTTACAGAGGGATTTTCAGAAGTGCAGTAGCCAGTGCTCCTCAAGGTTTTAAACTTATGCTTTACCTCTGCAGAGAAGCGAGTTGTTCCGTGAAGTCTTTAGCTGGACTTCAGGTGCCTCAGCCCCTTTCTTTCAAAAATCAGAAGGAGCTTTTTCATTCAAAGAACACCTAAAAGTGGGATTGCTCTTCTTGTAGCCACTGTCTCAGCAACATGGGATGTGAGCAGCTCAAAGGATAACATCTGTCCCATCAACCAGGAGACCACTCAGCTCACCAGGCTGCAAGGTGCACGAGGAAGAGAGGTTTCATCTCCTTGAAGCCCAATCCTGCACTCATTTTGCAAGGAGGAAGGCAAGTGTCAGGCTCCCTCCATAGCTCTGGTGCATTCTCTGATGGAAGGGCTGTTTTCCAGACCTTCGCTTTAGCCAAAATGCCAACTGGAGGTGCACATGGAGGCGCTTCAGAAACACCAATAGTTGGCTTGGTTGCTTAATTCTTCAGTGACACAGAAAATAAACAATCTTCCCCTACCCTGTTTGGCTCATAAATGTACGTAAAGGCTAATGGAAGGCTCGGGTATCAGCTAGATGACTGAGGCTTTGCATTAGTTAAATAAAAAGGCAGGATAGGTGGCAGTGACAGGAGCACAGCATGTGATGCACATGGTGCCCATGGTGCATGCCTCTTACAATGTGAGAAATATATTGTCCCCACGGTAGGTAATGGACATAAACAGGAACAGAGGAAAGCACTGTGGGACGGTGGTCTCCTTGTGCTGGTTGCTGTCAGTGGTGTGAGACAGCCTCAAAGGAGGAAAAACAAAACACAATTCCCTTAAAACTTTTTTTTTTTAATATATTTGAAAATACCATTTTTATGAAGTTGTTCACTTGCAGAAAAGTTTTTCTGCTTTCTTTTCTCCCCAGCCATTACCTTTCCTCATAAGGTTGAGTTTTGACCCATATCCACTTCTCCATAATATGTAACTTTGACATCTTCACTGAGAAAAACAGACACACGGGGGAAATTCCCAGAAAGAGAACAGACAGTTTTGGATCAGCCTTAAATCAGTGATAGTTTCTAACACCTAAGCACCCAGGGTGCTGTGTGGGCTTGCCAGGAGCCTGGCCAGGCAGCAGGCTTATGAGCCAGGCTGCAGCCCTGCAGGGATCCCCCCACGGGATGTTTAGCCCAGGCACATCTTGCAGAGCTGGGGGACACCAAGTCCCCACAGCATGAGGAACCAAGGACACTTAGCTACCCAAGACAGTGGTTTCCACTCCGGCCTTTTGGTGGAGGAAAAACTCTGGGACATGCTGCTATAGCAACAGCTTTGTATTTGTAGAGGGATTATAATCCCTTTTTTTAATTAACAGCTTCTGGTGTGCTGCAACCTTCACATTTCTGTTTCTTCAATGTACTTTTTTTTAAGCTTTCCCTTGACATTTTACAACCTTAACTGATTCGTGAATATGTCTTAAACCCTACTGCATCACTCGAGTCCTTCAAACCTTATAGGTGTGTGGAAGCCCGACAGGCACCCACGTTTCCCCTGAGTTCAGCATCACTGTGTTTGCACTTTGAAGTGTGTGTGGGTTTCTTTCAGTAACTTCTTGATCCAACATCTCCCTCTGGTGGAAAACGGAATAAAGCAGGATAAAGTAAGGCCTCGTACAACATATACATTGATTTCAGATGTGAAAACAATATAGAACTCAGTCCAGGCCGTGATTTTCTCTCTAATTGCTACATTGAGTCCAAATGAATCTGAATGTATCACAATGAAGTTTACCTCAAATAGTATTAGACTGGAAACGAAATATAATGAATGGCAAATGACAATTTTCCTGTGTTTTTTTTTTTCCCAGAAATTTGGTAAATTTGTTTATTTGTCTATAGGAAGACAATACATCTTTATGGCTTTGTTTCTGCAAAGAAAATCAACAACATTCCCCGTTGCAGTAAACTATTATTTTGTGCTCAAACTCTAAAATCCATCATCGAGCCCATCTGCTGTCTGAAATCACAAGGATTGATATAAATGTCTCAAAATATATTCGTTCCCTTTCTATGCCATAATTATGCCTTTGAAGTTCCCCACGAGCGTGACAGATCGGTTGCCATCTGCCAGGGGTGCCTATTCAACGTAGATCAGAAAGTGCAGATAAGAAGGAAATAATCAAGTATGGTCTGATCAACTCTTGTCCAGAGTGCACGTGGGCTTAAGGGACAGCAGAAGGATAAAACGCTTTGCACAGGTGACAGCTAAGTTTTTAAGGCCACCTTTCATCAGCATGAGTCAGGGAGGTTTAATGACCTTCCCCAGTTAATCCTCTCCCATGTACAAGCATTTCCCTGCCATTTGCTCTGTTTCCAGATGAAGACTACAGGGCCAATGCAACAGCACAGACAGATTTAGGATCAAAATGGAGTTTTGCAAATTCCTCAGCTGCCAGATCAGCTTCATCTTGAGCTGGAGAGTTAACAGAGGCCACATCTTTACTTCTGCTCCTGGCAAGGCTCTTGGGTGAGGAGCAGAAACTCAGGGGTGGATGATATTTCCAGGGACTTACACCTGAGGCTGGGCAGCTGAAGCAAGAAAGGACTCATCTCAACAGACTTCAGCTGCCTAAAAGCCAAGTGGTCAGAGTCAGCAAGCCAGCCTGCAGGCATTGAAATGTTATGACCTCCCCTTTTGTGGGTAACTATAGAGTTGGCATAAGGCAGTGTCACTATGTATCTGTGGATATATTTCAGAATATTTAAATGTTCCACACCTAGGGAGAAAAACGAGGGAGAGATGTGAAATTATTCCCAAAATATTAGGATATATTCTTGGCAAATTGAAAGTTTCTGGAACAAAAAGTTGAGGCTCCTGAGTAGGATGCTAAGTGTTTGTGTGGCACGACCTTAGAGGTGAAGAAAGCCTCTGTCAGAAAGACTAAGATTGAAATAGATTTTTCAAACTAGAGATGGCGGGGAGTGAGAAGGCAGAGAGGAGCTCATGATGGCATATCCTTAAAGGTGTCATTCTGACCACTTTATAACCATCAGTAGGAAGGAAACGGCAAGGTGCAATCTGGACAAATAAGCCCCTTATAACAGGGCAAAGGAGCTGGAGCAATCAAGCCAGTATGTATGCTTGTTGCTATAAGCCTGAAAATAAGATATGGATCTAAAATGCTTGATTTTTATATAAGGGTATTGAAATATCAGAGACATTCCAGAAAAAAATATAATTACCGACTTGTAATAGCATGATAAAAATGACACAGGAAAGAACTGAAATAGATGCTGTCCAAATGAAGAAAAGCACATGATCTCTGATGGCAGACCAAACAAGATTTTGAGGAAATAACTTGCTAATAGACAAAAAGCTTCCTCTACCCCAGCAGGAGCTGGGAGGCTGCCAGAGGGTGACCAGGGCGTGCAGTCGGCAGATGATCAGGGTGGCAAAGGAGTTTGAGACAAAACAAGCCCTAATAGAGCAGCTAAACAGATTATTTGTGTCTGTGTTCGGGTGCGGAAAAGCTTAGGGAAATTCCCACAGCAGAGCCATTTATGAAGAGAATAATGCAGAGAAGCTGCTTCAGATGGAATGGCCATTACACGAGGTTTTAGAACAAAGAGATGCAAGGGATAGTAACAAATTCATGAGCAGCAGATGTTACTTGCTTGTGGGTTTTTTAAGGAATGCTAATGGGAAATTGTTGCAGTATTAGGGCTGGTGTATAACTTAAAACAACCAAGGAAAAAAGAGGATGGCACATGACATGGTTTTCTTTTAAGTGCTGTGAGGGATCTAGAGAAATCCAAACCACTAAATCTGATTTTTGTAGCAGGCAAACGGTAAAAGCCATGGCAATAGCACAGCTGCATGGACAGATAGGGTCTAGGAAGGAAGAATCAGCAGAGCTCTGCAGTGAGGAGCTATGAAGCTGTGCTTCACCACCCTCTTATGGCCTCAGAGGGAACAGTGAAGCTGCAGACTGGAGCAATCTGCTCAGTATGATTTGCCAGCTTCTGGAAAGCCTTTATTATCGTCTGTCACCAAGGACTCGGGAAGAAGCTAATCTGGCACGGGGTAAAAGGGAAGATCCTCTCGTGAGTCAGCTAACGCATGTAGGATTGAGAGACAAGGTAAGGAAAAATCATCTGCTTCTCACAGTGAAGTCACTGATGACATCGTAGAGGGATCTGTGGTAGGGCCAGTGCTAATCCACACAACCTAAAAGTCAGGCAGTAAATGGTGAAGTGGCTTGGTTTTCTGGTGGCACCAGCTTATTCAAGATAGTAGAGTGCAAACTGCCTGCAAGGAGCTGCAAAATCCATCTCAGGATCCTGGGCACAGTAATGGCAGGGGAAATTTGTTGTGGATAACAGCACAGGAAAACCCATGGGTGAGCTGGGAGGAAGAACCCCTTGCTACCCGTCCTTGGCAATGGCCTCTCAACCAGCTAACACCATCCAGGACAGATATATGGAAATTAGGTAGTTCTATTCAAATGTCAGTTAAAACCTCGTTAGTGACTATAAAGCAATTTAATACAAGGATATTATTAGGAAGATAAGAGAGATGTCATCAATTAAATACAAGGTTCATCCTCTTATTGCAAGTACTGTGTGCTGTTCTGGTCCCTCCATCTCGAAAAAGGTATGTTAGATCAAGAAAAGGTATAAAGATGGGCCACAAAGAAGACTTTATGGGGGTAGCAGCTACATAACCCAAGATTCTTCGGGGTAAAAAAGAAGAGTCCGAGATGGAGTATGGTGCATCTTCATAAATTCAAGAAGCATCATGGAGAATAACTAGTCACCACTTCTTGCAAGGTGCAGAAAAGGGGCATTGAATGATGGTTCCAGGTTCAAGACAAAGCCAAAGGCAAGGAGCTCTGATCCTGGGCAAAGAAGTGTCTCCTTTTACAGAACCTGTTGTCACAGTATGTCAGGGATTACAAAAGTACCATATATGGTTTCAGAAGCAAGTCAACAACTGTGTGGAAGATAAATCATCTGCGGGCCATGAAACACTAAACTACTCATCAGCTGAAGTGGCTGCTGGGCCAGGAACAGCTAGAAGTGGCCCTCTCCACTGCTGAGCATAGCCCAAGCTAGTACAGCAGACTGATGGGCCTTGCACCTGAACCTATTTTGAGATTTTTATCAACCAGGCAACTTTTAGAAGCAAGTTAGAAGAAGCCCCACCACCCTGCAGAGCAGAAGTGCACAACCAAAGCTCTGGTTTCTCATGGGTCTCTGAACACCCCGTTAGCATTAGTAGTGCTTCTTGCTCCAGGATAAACTACACTGTTTTGTTATTTTTTTAAGATTAAAATCAAGGTGAAGAAAAAATAGCCCATTCTCGTGTTCTTTTTTCCATCCATTTTTATGCTCTGTGTTAGCTGAGAACAAAGCTGTGGTTTGACAAGCCCCATGCCAACACTGCTGCCAAAAGCAGCATCTCTTGGAGGGGGTGGGGAATGCAAACTTAGCCTTCAGAGCTGAGGAGAAGAAGGAAAAGCTGCTGAAGGCAGGGCTGGCTTAGGCTGACACCAGGTGCTTATTGACTTACAGTTTAATTTGATGTTTCTTCTGACAGCTATCTCTTGTGAGGGATGACTGTTCTCATCCCCCCTGATAACATCAGGAGTTGGGAGCCATGTCTGAATGTGGCCTTTCTTGGCCCTGTCAGGCCATTCCAAAATGAAGGAAAGCTCCTTGTTTATGCAAGGAAACACAACAGAAGTGACCCTTGCTCCATTATTAGAACTTCATTTATCAGTTCAATGTAATCATGTGAGTCCTTGGAAGGATTTTTATTTGTGTTGTAACTGTAAGGACTAAAAAGTGGATGCTAAAGCTTTTGAATGAGAGCCATTTAAGATCTGTTGAGTAGTTTAATCACCAACATTCAGACCTGTACTTCGACAGTCAGTTCCAGCTTTGGGGAGTCACTATCTTCAGCCACATCAAAGGGCTTGAATTACTGAGAGGAGTGTAAAGCTCAGCTCGGCTTCTGAAATAGAGTGGGCTCTGGTGGCTGAGCTTCCTGAGGGCAGAGGAGCTCACTCACGTCCAGTTACAGACAAGTTTGCCTTAGGAGTGTTTATCTACTCTTAAATGGTTCTTCTCTCTTCTGTTTGAAAATGAAGCTGATGTTAAGATCCTTGCTGGTTTGCCACCAATTTATTCCTTTCAGCTGTTGCAAGGACAGCAGCCAGATGCAAAGCAGAAAAAAAAGATGCTTTCACTCCCAAGCCCACCCTGAAAAATCTTCTGTAGAACGTGGGCCATGGTGATGCTGCTGTTGGGGGGAGAGAAATCATTTGTGTCTGAGAGGAAAATCTGAGAGGCTTGAAGAAAAAAGATTTGCAAACAAGTGTGAGAAAAGATGCACAAACTAGCTAATATGGGGAAACTTCCTCTTGCAGAAACTTTGCGTTAAGCTCCCTGAGGTGTCATACGAGCAAATGCAGTGATCAGTGTCACAGACCTGCTCTTAAAATCATGTTTGCCTGGTCACTGTGCATGACAGAAACCTAACACTGCTTTCTCTAAGAGCTCTCCTGCAGTCTGATACTGGCAGCATTGCCTGGGGTTTTCTTTTCCCTGTAAATCACATGGAGAATGGTAAAGTTTGTTAGCAGGACGGCAGCAGCGATGGCAATACTAGATTAGATTTGGTAAAAGAGAAGAGAATTAGTTTTAACTGAATCTGAACGTAGTGCATCTGATATCCTTGAGGTGCAGATGAAGAAATACTATTTTGATGTTATTTTTCTTATATTGCAGCAATCTGATTCCTGTTATATTAAGAACATTTCCATATCATGCCTTCTCCTTAACATGAGGCTAGGAGAAATGCCCAAGGCAGAAACAATGCCAGGTGGAGGAGAAGGACAGCTGGACTGATACCCAGATCAACCCATCATGCCTTCCCAAGGTGAGCTACCACAGCACAAGCTGTTGTCTTAGGTTTCTTCTATCCAGTAATGGAATAAAAGTCCAAAGCTGCTACTACAAGGTGCAACACTAGCCTGGCGTAAATGGAAAAGGAGCCTCTGGGATTCAAAGCTTGGCCTTCAATGAGGAGGCCTGCAGGGCAGGAATACAATCTCCCACCAGGCGAGCAGCCTCTTTGGCTGTGCCTCTGTGCATCGAAAATCCACCAGCTCCGTGCCCATAGTTGTGGACCACCAAAAGCTTAACTCCTCCTCGGCTCAAGACCTCTCTCTGCAGTCTCACGCACTGCCTAGATGGTCTCAGGCCCACCTGCACTGTGATATCCTGAGCTACGTGCAGTGAAGGCTCAAGGGAGCAGCATCTGTCAAAGATGTCTTTGGTAGTGCCAGGGTCAGGGGAGAGACTCCAGTTTTCCATTTCCCTGGTTCCACCTAGGGTTACCCTGTGTATCCCTGGGTAGATGTAAGTTGAGCCATCCCCATCCCGGATGAAGTTTTTCACCCAAGGAGCATGAACCTTGAGCACTTGTCCCCTGACAGGGAAGAGCTTCTCATCCCCCACCAGCTGGTGGGCTCCAATGCCCGCGCAGTTGACGACAATGTTATATTCGTTGTGCAGCTCCCACAAGTCTGCAACTTTTCTGGTGTACATCTGGACGCCAGTTGCTTTCAACCTGCAAAAGAACTCCAGAAGTCAGGCAGAAAAGCAACCCCTAAACCCTCATGCAATTATTATGCACATCAAGTAAATGAGATAGATTGTCTTTAACATACCAGTCACAACCAAACAACGGGTAGGACAAAAAACAAAGGAAATGCCATGGGGTTTTGGTTTGTGATTTGCCTGATTTGGTCTGATCAAAGTTATTTTTTAGCTTGTTTGGGCTGCAAATATACTGAAAGTTGATCAATATTAGAGAAGGGTCTGGCATAAGACCCTGTGCAGACAGTCAGGTCCTCATGGTCTCATAGATTCATTTCTCTAACCGTACCAAGCTGTAACAGCTCAGGCAAGCTGAAAAATATCAGATGTATTCCCTAATTTACTTTTGCTAGCGACAGCACTATTGCACTACACTCATCTTCATCTGCCTTTTCCACACTGTCACATTCGTTCCCAACTCACCGCCCTGATACCAGGAGTCACTCAGTCATCTAGTGCCATGTGTGAAGCCCTGGGGTACCCAAGACATCTCTGCAGGCCGGGCAGATGTGGCAAGGGATGCTCTCAGGAGACCCATACCCTTCTAGAGCAGCAGCCAGGAGCCTGCTCTTCAGGATGAGTAAGTCAGAAGACAGGTCGGTATCTAAGGAGGAAATCCTGTCCCTTGCAATACTCTGGGCATCTGGCAAAGTGATCAACCCCACTGTAAAGGCAGTGATTTCCTTCAAAGCACTGAGTGAGCCGAGGATCCAGGGCAGAGCTGGTGCTATGAGGACTGGGGTTTGGGTGCAGCAGGACACTTAGACTGGCTGGGAAGAAGAGAGGAGGTCTTGTGCTGCAGCTCTGGGTAGGCAAATTGCTGGGAGAGCTCCTAAGCAGTGTAATTGGGAGTCTGTCATCATACCATAAAAGATACAACAATTAAAAAAAAAAAAGGCCAAGATGTCCTGAAGTCAGGCAAGCAAGAAGGAAAAAATTCCTGAAGTCCATTTCTGAACCAGCAAGGTGGTTACAAAACCAATTTTCCTTGTGGATTGCCAAGAGAATGGTCTATAAATACTGCTCAGGTCACTAGGGATTTGAGAATTAGTTACATGTTTAATATGCTCTCATTTCTCATCACCAGAGAGAAGAGAAGGAAAAGGAGCTTGATCATTTTATTAGACTACATCCTTTGAGAAATAAGAAGGCTAGAGCAGAAATAAGGAGAAAGCAGAACTCATGTGGCACATACTAAATGGGTTGTACAACTTAGCTGTGCTTCAGCAGCAATTTCCAATTCATTTAGGCAATGAAACATGACAGAGCATGTGTACCGAGGAGACGGCACAGAACTACCGTGGCACTGGTGCCACTGGAGTACTACTCCCAGTCTGGCTGGCTGCTGGAACAAGAAATGTATTTTGCATGTTTTGCAGTGAGATGAAAGGCACCCAAGCAACCAGCTGAGCTAGCAATTTGTACCGTGGAGTCAGTACACATCTTTACTTAACCTCAAATCATCTCACAGCCTATTGCTTTCCCTCAGGCAGAGACAGCTATTTGCTCCCTTTAGGGGCACTTAAATGGATTAAATGCATATCCTGGGGGTCAGAACCTTTTTAGATCTGCATCTTGACTCTCCTACAGTTCTCCAAAATCCATGTTATTTTGGGGAAACTTGGAAATTGGTAGATTTTCCAACATTCATGTCAGTCTAGGCATGAACTCTCATGCCACGACTCCTCGGAGTGAATGCATCACCCATCTTATGCAGGCAAACATTTCCAAAAGGCTTGTTACAAGATGTTACGTATTTTTACATATTTGACCTTTGGTCACCTGACTGGATTAAGAAATGACTCCAGTTGTTGACCAAATTTGAGATTAATCAGTCCACCTACTTCTTAAGTGCAAAGTCTTCACAGATAAGACATCTTACCAGACATGCCTGTTCTCCCAGGGGTTGGATGTATCTTCAAGAACATAAGGATATTATTTGGGAAGTGTGACAAATGAGGAGCACCCACAGATTTTCTTAAGACATGGCAGGTTCCTGATGTACTTCCAAGGTCTGGCTAGCTGAGCACAGTCCCTGTGGTCAGTCCTATGCTCAGAGATGTTCCTGTTCTACACCCCATGGTACAGCCGCAGTGGGCTTTGCATAAATGGGGCCTTTCACATCTTGGAAAAATTGGGTACTTATTTCTTGTGCTTCTCTCTGAGGAACAGCTTGCTGCATTTTCCCCGGTGACAAAGAGCCCTTTTCCAATTTATTCAAACCTAAGGCTCCCAAGGAGTCCCCAGCTCTCTCCCAGTCCCTCTGCCTGAGTTTCTCCTCTGAGAGCACAAAAACCAACCTTTTCTCCAGCCACAGCAGGTAGGGTGGACAGTCACACTTCAGTGTTGTAAAGGCTTGACCAAATCGGTGCTGAGGAAACTTCTGGAGTTCTGCTTCAGACATCGATCGAAATCCCAGGACAACATCTGACCAGAAAGGTAACTCTTCCTTGGGAGTGTTTTTGAAGATCTGCCACCTAAAAGGACACAGAGAAAAAGTTGCACAACTTAGCTGCTATTGCTCTGCCATGTTATGTGTCACAGCACTCTTAGCACACACCCAGAGACTCAAGAACCTGTTCCTGCTCCTCCATGCAGCTCTGAAAGGTTAAGAGCGATGGGGAAACATTGCTGCCTGCTACTGCAATACCCACCTTGGCAAACAGGCAGAGGGCTGAGTTCAAGGGTGACACACTGGAATGAATAAAGTGGAGAGAGTTCTTCCATCTGTATTGTGTGTTCTTCCAGCTCTAGAAGTACAAAGTCCCCTCACACAGTGTCCTCACCACGGCTGTGGCCACCCTGGCTGGACCTTCATGTAGGGCCACTTGCACACATAGTCACATTTTTTTTGGGTACCCATAAAGCTACAGAGGTTCAGCCTCAACATTCCAATGGGGCAAATTTCTGTGTACACGATAGGCAGCATAAAACACCCCCAACACATACACTCCAACTGCATCCCTACACCTAGTTGCCGAAGCTGGAAGATCCTGCAGTGCCATCCCTATGGAGAACATCCCCGCTGCAAACAGCGGGTGAATGACAGCATCTGAAACATCAGTTGTTAAAAGACATTTGGTGCTGGCCAATCTTGGGTGGTTTCTCTGTGCACACCTGCGCATGAGTTTTGCTTCAAGATACATCATGGCTGAGCAGCTGCAATGCAGCTTCTTGGGAATATGGTCATAAGGGCTACTCCATGAAAGGAGTAGCCTGAAAATCCAGCAAGAAAAACGCCCCTGCCTGCTCCAGCACACAGTACAAACATACCAAAGGCTGCCCTGGGGGGCCATGCTTACCCAGAGATCAGATGAATGCCAGCCTCTGATGCCTCAGCTGAGTTGCTGATGGCAAAAAGGTCAGTGAAGGTCTCTTTGAACCACTGCTTCTGCACATGGATCGGTGTGCCTGCATGTAAACAAAATCAAACGTGCAAAGAGGAATAACGCAAAGAAGTGAAGCATGCAAGCCAGTGTCAAGGAGACAAGGCAGACAGGGACCACGGATCATGCCACTTTTCTTCCTGAACCTCTGTGCATCACTGCACATCCAGGCATGCAGCTGCAGGAGGTCCCGTGGGCAATGGCATGCCGGCTTGCACGTACCTGGGTAGGTGTGAGGGATGAGGATCCCAGCTGCGACGTCACTTGTTGTATTGGGGCTGAACTGGTCTGAGAGGACTGTCACGGAGCAGCTGGGGCGAGTCTCCGCGATGCACAGCGCTGTGGACAGGCCGATGACTCCTGCACCAATCACTGCGACCTTGGGTGCTGCCATCTCCAGGATGTAGAGTCAGTCAGAGGAGAGAGGTACTCACCTGCATTAACCTGCAAATAACATATCCCCTGTCACCAATGTCCCTGCTGGATGCCCTCATCAGGCTCTAAAATACCCACACAAGATGAAACACAACCTCCTCCTGGGGTAACTAATTGAAAACTAACTGCTGCACACAACCAAGACCGAGGTGAGGATTAGGAAAATCATCAGGCTTGGGTATGACAAGAATTATTTCAACAGCCACCGCCTCATCCTCAGAACAAGAGCAAAGGGCAAGAGAGCGATCAGTACATACAGCGCTGCTGTTCAGGCTGTAGCAATCTGGGGCAAGGGTTTTTCAGTAGAGTCTGAGGGAGTGAGGCACCCATCAAGTTTTCCATCCTGTCAATGCCAAAAGTTGGAGCTCTGGAGAAACTGGCTTTTAGGCACCATGAGCAAAGAAAGTTGTTTGAACACCAGGATCTTCAGCATTGAGGTCTGTCAGTGGTTGGGCAGCAGAAGCAAATCATACAGGAGGCAAACGCAGAGCAGAGTCCAGTGCATTGTGGAAGATGTTTTTCTTAACACGCATCTAAGTTTCCCTGCTGTGCAGGGCTCCCCCTCTGACCCTGAAGATTAAGTTACTTGCTTAGCTCTGTCTTAGAAAATGTGAATTTTAGCTATTAAACAAAATGCACAATTTCACTGTTTAGAGTGGCTGTTTGCACTCCCACATCCAAAAATTGTTTGAGCCATGATGCCTTGGTGGTAAAAGCACTGGAAGAGAAGTTACCTGTACCCTGGTGCATTTTGTGACTCTAGTGACCTGAGGTCTCCAACCTGTCCTTGGCTCCTCTACCTGCCAGCATGACCCACTACCTTGGACAGATTCGTGGGCATCGAGGCTGCCACACTCTCCCAGCAGCACGTGGCGGTCCCCAGCAGCCAGCCAGCCTCCCAGCCCCAAGTGCCTGTATATTTCCCCTCTCTGCCTTGCTTTATAACCTGGAACATCTCCACTCCACTCCTCAGCATCTTCACCTGCTGATGGCTACTCCAGGAGATGCAAGGTCTTTGTTTTCCCTCGTCCTGGCCAAGTTTAGGAGCTTGGCACTTGCCCTGGTGAGTGGCACGCAGCTCCTGGCTGCCCATCCCAGCAAGGTGCCAGCCTATGTGCCTGGCCACAGCCAGCTGGCACAAAGCTCAACTGAACTGTGCGACTTGGTGCACCCTGCAAAATGCTCAAAGCCAGGAGCTAAACAGGCCCAAAAGAGACTGGGCCTTGTCAGAGGTGGTAAATCCTTCAGCAGCTTTGAGCTGGGGTACACCTGCTGGCTCAGGCACTCCTTTGAAGGGTTACTGCCAAAAACTGAGCAGGGATGTAGGGGGATAATCTTCTTTGCCTATAGCTCTTACATTTTCCTGGAGTATCTGTGAATATTCACTCTTGGTGAGGATGCTGAGTAATATGGACCTTTGGTCTTGCTCCCTTACCAGCCTTGTTTCCTCCTACAGGACTTGTTCTTCCTTGACTGCAGAAATCCAGCCTCACTAATTGCTTTCCAAGAACCTTTCCTGGAAAGCAGCGCCTGCAGTCATCGAGGACAGGCCGATTCACCATCTTCGTGTGGCTTTTGAAATCCTTTAAATTTAGGCAAGACAGACTGTGTGGGATTATGATAGGTCAGGTTTACTGATGAGATTACTTGCTTAGAACACACAGCTTCACACTTACCCCTAAGGTTTTATTATTTAAAATTTGAGGTCTCTACTGTGTAGGAAGGGAGAGGGTTGCCCATCATTACATTCCTTCTGCATAACAGCTAAGGGTTGTTACAACCCCCCTTCTTCCTCTCTGGAAGCCACTTCTGTTTCTTCCTGTTAATTATTACATCTTCTTTCTCAAGCTGACTTTAAAATTGCCCACACAGCAGGGAAAGAGAATGCACTGCAGGGGGAAAGATGAACCCTGAACCAGAACCACCAGCCTGCACTGCTGCCACTCACAAACCCAACCTGAAAAAAATGCTGATTTGAATGGGAGCTGCACCTCTCAGCTCTACCATCACACCAGGCTTCCTCAGCCACCTGCACCAGGAACAGCTGTGGAGGGTCAGAGCATGGACAGCGTATGCTTCCTAACAGCCTCTGGAATATTTCATAGTTGTTATTGTTATTAAAAATATTAAAAAATAAATCACAGAAAAAAAAGAAGGCTAACAATAAATTAGGGGAGTTTAATAATGCTAAAATTACTTTTGTGAGGAAAATTGGTTCTGAGAAAGGTCTCTAAACACATTTTTATTAACAAAACTTCTTGCTCAGCACTGGCAGCTGTGGAAATCACATACGGCTGTCAACACGCCCAGTGAGCCTTCCAGCAGTCCACAGACAACCACAGTCCTGCTGGAATATATGCACCGGGTACATGATGCATCTGCCAGAGACGTGCTCTTGGTTGTCCCTCACTGCTCTCATTTGCTGAAGCCTTTGGACCCTGATGGAGATTGAATTTCCTGACTGACCTCCCTGCTGCTGGGAAGGAAAGGGGAGCAGTGGCTCAGGGGAGGTTCAGGTTTCAGGAGTCTTCCCAGTTTGGATGGGATTTTCAGATGAGCTGGTTCCAAATCAACTCATACCAATGGCCAGTGAGGGTGGGAAAGGGCTGCTGGCAGTTCTGGAGCCTGCAGGAACAACTCGTAAGGCCATGACGGACACCCATCAAACATGTTTTTCCAGCATGTACTGCTGCAGTCCAGGAACACATCAAGCCTGAATGCCACAATGTACCAAAAATCAACCGGGTCAAAGCAGAGGCTACACCCAGCTTGTATTGGCAAGTGCAGCTTGGGCTTTGCAGAGCCACTGACCCCACTGTGAGCGCAAGGCTCACCTGTGGCTCTGCACCCACAGCCCAACCTGCCTCAGCTGGGAGCCCTGCACCTTACTGGGAGAGCACAGGAGGAGAAACTATTTTTAGCTGATGTGACAGGCCACCTTAATGCCACTGGGCGTGACACTTCTCACCTCCTCAGAATGGCTTCTGCTGAGGCTTTTGCTAAGGCAAATTAGTTGCAGTCACTGTGGGAGCTGGAGGGGGAAGGCTGTCAGGTACAGTTTAGCCCTCTGTCCTTTCTTAGGGTCAGAAGAACAGGACACAGGCCAGACAGAGCCACCCTGAGTTGTAATTCTTCAGCAAAGAGGACACTGGCTGCCTGACATGGACTTTGTGCCCCAGCACCTCCCAGGCCAGAACAAATTCTTTTTAAAAATACTGCAGTGTTTTGTGATGTGACTCAGTCTTCCAACTCCCACAGCTGAGAAGACAATGTCAGCCTCCCCTGATGCAAGGAGGTCCTTATTCTTTTTTGCTTCACCTATCTGCGTGTCCCCAGTGAGTGCCACTAACTTTCTAATTAACATTCTAGCAGTGGATAACATGATCAATATGGATAAATACACTGAACCCTGGCACACATAACGTGTACCACACACAGAGGAACACGTACACCCACTGCCAGCTGCAGCTGTAGCCCAGTCCCTCCAGGCTGCCCCTCAGGCTGCGATGGAGCCTGGGAATCCCTCAGCTGGAAGAGCTGCACCAACGCTATAGCTCTGGCATCTGCATTACAGGCACAGACCCTCACCCTGCCCTCTTCCCCCCTGTGGCCCAGCTCCACATGTGTGTTTCCCCAGCAGGCTGGCTGCTCTTTGCTGGTGTCACAACCCGGCTGACTTACCAAACTGAGCATATTTACACACTCCAAGGAACAGTTCAAAAAGCCCAACTGAACTGTCGAGCAGAAAATGAATCAACAGGAAGGAAGTAAAGAAAACCAAAACCTGTTCTATTTGAAGCCCTGTAGGATGTTTAAAAATAATTCTCAGCATATCTAATTGCTGAAACACTGTTTTGGAGCATCTGAAGTCTCTGGCAAAGGCTGCAGCCTTTCTGACCTGCCAGAGGGGCTCCTCATCAATCAGGGCTGCACCCTGCACCCAATCAGGGCACCATCCCCATCTGTGCCTGTCATGGAGCACTTTCTCCCTTCTTTTTTTTGCAGATCACTCTTGTTTTTTCCTTTCCCCAGTTTACAAGCACCCTCGGTGGGGCTTCTCTTTGTCTGACCTGCAAGGAGGGGTGTTGCCAGACTCTCTGCTCAAGGTAGTTACAGACACTCATGACGCTAAATCCATTCCTGGGGGGTTCTGAGAATGCCCTGACTGTGGCCTTTTGCACTTTCATTTGGGCTGTTCTCTGAGAGGTACATTTGGGACCTGACACGGGGGGAAAGTGAGGATGCTCCCCCTTCACCAAACAAGGGTCTCTGGAGGATCCTTGGGATCCCCTCAACCCTTCTGCACATACAGCACCACTGCCAGAAAGCAGGTGTCTCTGAGCCACCATCACAGGAGACCCAGAAGGATGGAGGCCTCCGCTCCTCTTTCAGGTAGGTGTTCACATCTGCGTGCATGGGAAACACCTCCTAAAGGATGGTTGCCTATACCCACCCCATAGGCTACCAACAACAGTCAGCTCCACCAGTAGCACCTGCACCACGAGCTCTTCTCCAAACCTGGAGAGAACTGCCATTTTCGCTCCCCACGGGGCGATGGCTGTTGAGGGCTCTGCCCCCCATTGTGAGGAGGGAGGGGGGGAAGGGAGAAGCCGAGGTTTAGCAGGCCCCGAGCTCCCCCCGGGCGGCCGGGGTCCCGCACCCCCGGCCAAACCCAGCCGTGACAGCCACCGCGCTTACATTGAGCCCGCAGGCTTTATGCGTGGGCTCCACCTCTCCCTGTCTGAGCTTAAGGAGCTGCTTTGTGGCCTGGGGATTTTCCACTTCCCCCGTGGAAAGTCCCCGGGGCAGCTCTCGGGTGCCCTGCGGGAGCCTTCCCCCGCCCTCTGCAGCAGAAGGGCTTCGTCATCCAACGTTTCCCTCTTCGACTGAAAGTACGGTCAATTAAACCCAACAAACAAGCCGGGAGAAAAGGTAATACCTGAGGAGGAGGAGGCCCCCGGTCCTGCCTGAAAGAGCCGCCCCGCTTGCCGGGCAGCGCGGGTCGCGGAGCAGGGAGCGCGGAGCCGGGGGCGGTGCGCGGGTTCCCGGGCAGCTCCCCCTCCCCGCGTCCCTCGGCTCATGAAGGAGCCGTTTGTCCCGGGCAGGGGCCGCCTCCAGCGCTGGCACCTCTCCCGGGAGAGGCCGCAGCCGCGCGTTGGAGCTGCCGGAGCCGAGACCGCCAGTGTGTGCAGCAGGTCGAGGGAGGTTCTCCTCCCCCTCTACTCTGCACTGGTGAGATCACACCTGGAATACTGTATCCAGTTTTGGGCTCCCCAGTTCAAGAGAGACAGGGATCTGCTGGAGAGAGTCCACGGGAGAGCTGTAAGGATGATTAAGGGACTTGAAATCTCCTCTGTGAGGAAAGGCTGAGAGAACTGGGGATGTTGTCTATCTCTATAAATATCTGAGGGGTGGGTGTCAAGTGAAAGGGGCCAAGCTCCTTTCCGTGGTGCCCTGGTCACAAGCTGAAACACGGAAAATTCCACCTCAACATGAGGAAGAACTTCACTGTGAGAGTGACAGAGCCTGGCACAGGCTGCCCAAAGAGATGGTAGAGTTTCCTTCTCTGGAGACTTTCAAGCCCCACCTGGATCTGTTCCTGTGTGGGCTGCCCTCGGTGATCCTGCTCTGGCAGGGGGGTGGACTCCATGATCTCCAGAGGTCCCTTCTAACCCCTCACAAGCTACGATTCTGACTCTTTTTCTCTCTGATTTCCCCAGTTTTCCCTGCACAGAATATCCTTTTCCCTCTCTTACAAGCAATTATGTTCTGAATGTTTCTGAAGCTGCCTTAAGATCGCCACTGTGTTTGAACAATTGTGACAGCAGTCAGGATGATATCAGGATGTGTCAGGATGGCCGGAACACGTGTCCCTGGGCCTGCTTGTTTCAGTCCTCACAGAGCAATGAAGAACGAGTCCCTGCTAAACCACAACTGCCTGAGAAGACCAACCAAGCAGGACTGTCCAAATTAACCCCTTTCAGCAGAAAACCACAAGTTTGTCAAAACCAAGCCTGTCTGCAGGATCTTTAGGACTTGAAATGTTATGCCAGGGTTTCTTGGCTCTAGGGCATTTGCCACTGGCAGGACATCTTGGCTAATATTTAACAGCCTGGGCATTCAGCCCTGAACAGTTTCAGCAGCACAGTGTTTGCAGACCATTCCCCTCCAGCCCCATCGATCAGCATTTGCCATGGATCTTCCAAGCAGGTGCTTTTCTTCTCAGCCATTTCAACACATGCCAGCAGCCATACGATGAGCATCTCTATATACAAATGCACAGCACGTGACCAGCTGTTCTTGCCTCCTGATCTGTGTTCTTACATAGCTAAACTAAAGCCATGATACATTACCCCTACGTAATCAGTGACCTTTTTGGGTGCATAATTTTTAGGTTGTTTTTTTTTTTTTTTCTTCAACAGTGAAAGGAACAAGGAGTAATTCTGCCAAAATTACAGCATAGCTTGATTTTTCTGAGTGTTCTGGGTACTGAGTAAGACAGAAAAGGAGGCAGAGGAATGGAGATTTGCTTGTTTAGAAATGAAATTGTTGATCAGCTTGGCGCATTGATTTGTAGTGTTCTACACCGTTGCAGGTATCTGCAGTAGCTTTGGAGATGATCTTTTCAGAGATGGAAATCTCCTCCAAATATAAGCAGAGGTCACAGTGCCAGCTAAGATTAAAATTGCCTGCTACTTCTCCTTCTGAGACTGTACTTGTTGTTGCTTGTAACTTCTCCAAATTTGAATGATTTGGATTGAAATTTTCCACGTTGGATGCCTGTGCAAGGCTGAATGTCTCAGGGCATTCCCAGTGTGTCTTTTGTCAGGAATGAGACTCAGGAAATGCAAGCTGGTTTGGGATACCAACTTGTACAGTAATGTCACTGAGAAACAATTACTCTTCCATGGGCTAAAGTATTTTGGAAGGGTGAACACACTGTGTTTTGCTGAAGTGCCCATCACTAAGGTGCATGTTATTTTAGGATGAAGAAGAAATGTTATTTGTCCTTTCTATGCAATCTAGATGTGTGACTTCCCACCACAAATGTCTATCCACGCTGGCATCTATAAGGGTAAACAATTCCAACTCTTTAGTGATGCCATTGGTCTTCCTACCTCTGCTTTCCCCTAAAATGAACAGTACATTATGGAGCCACTTTGGTCTGACTCCCAGATCCCTGATGATCCAGATCCCAGATCCTGATGTTCAGCCATTCTATATTGAGGCCTTCAAGACATGATATCAAGAGATCAAGTTATCAACATATCAAGTTTTTTTGCTACAGATGTTGGTACTCTCATGTGAAAGATGGGAAAAGGCAGAACAAGAGACAAGAAGCTCTGCATAACAGCCCAACTGCTGAAGACCCATGAAGACTGCATGTTTGTGTGTATGTTGTTCTGTGTACTGTGCAAAGTATGCCATTTTGAACTAACAAGCAATTGGCTAAATAGCATTCCCAGTGCAACATTCACCTATTTGTAGTTTGAGAACACTTCTGACAAACCCTGTGGTAGTTGGTGTTCAACCCTTTGAGTGCAAGTCATGGTTTGTTCCTCAGGAAGGGTGTGCCAGTCTTCTGGCACTGAACACACACAACACTGATTGTACTTTGAGCTGTTTCTGAACCACCAGCAGTGGCATCCCAGCTCAAGCAGTGTTCCCCTTTGCCTTCACATTCCCCTTGCTTTGTGTACTCTCCTCAAGAGAGAGAACGCAATCATTTTTATATAGCAGTCATATATTAAAACAAAAAGCATATTTCCCCATTGGAGGTATATACATTTTAGGCTTGATTTCTCTCAGCTTGATTGAAGTCAGTGGTCCTGAAATCAGTATTATCAGGGATGATTCATATTTCTCAACTTTAGCAAACAAATATTTGAACTGTTCACTCTGGTTACTTTCAGGGAGGAACCTAAAGCATC
>JANIJG010007148.1:20418-48648 GCA_024611175.1 Megaceryle torquata
TTCATATTTCTCAACTTTAGCAAACAAATATTTGAACTGTTCACTCTGGTTACTTTCAGGGAGGAACCTAAAGCATCTGGCAAGCACATATAAAACCATTAAACATGAATGATGAAGCCAAGTGATGGGTGTAACTTGATCAAAAACCATAAGATTAATAAAATCTGCATGGTAAATTGAGTAAATTGCACTAATTAGAGATTTAAGGGAGGTGGAAAATAAATAGGCTAAGGGGATAAATCACAAAGAATAGGGCTATAAATTGGTGTAATTCTCATTTTCATTGCACTGTCTGCCCATTCCAATTCCTGCCTAAGGAAGATACAGTTGGTTTTCACATCCACTGAACACCAAGCGGTTATGAGTTATATGGCTTTGTCATTCCTGTAGTCACCTACTCTCTTTTCTGATCAACTCATACCCATTCTACAATATTCTCAGCTATTTTTGTCACTACTGAGTGTGTCTGAGTGACTATTGCCCCAGCCAGCTTATACAAATAAAGGGAAAAAAGAATCATATTCTACTTGGAACTGAAACACTAAACAGCTCACATTTTTAATATACATTTGGTCATAGTGATCACCTAACACAGAACCCAAACCTTGCTTTAAACCTGCAGACACAAACAGAGAAAAGACACACACATGATTCTTTCCAGCCTAAGCCATGGATCTCCATGGAACATCGAAGTACCAGCCCAACTCCTGCAATGGAGCACGTACCAAACTGAGAGCTGGTGACAGGAGCTCATTACATTTCATAAAGGTATAAAGATTAAATAACGTGTGTTTGACTTTATTCTTGCACATAGCTGCAGATAATAAATGCACATAAAAAAAAAAAACCAAACCACCAAAAAACCCAAATACACACACAAAAAACCAAAAACACCCTAACAAACAAAACCAACAAAAACAAACCACCCCCCCCACACACACGCACACAACAACAAACAAACAAAAAACCACCCCAAAACCCCCAATCCCCAAAACATTAACATGTGTGGTATTAAATCCACACGTTCTGGGCAACCAAACTCCTTCCTAGGAGTACATGCTTCCCCCATGTTACCAAAATGCACATTCCACCTGGTACAGAATCTTGTACAAAATTATTAGGTTACCAGTACATAATGCTTTAATCTTTCTTCACGAGACATGTAACAGTGCAGATACTGCTTAACCAACTGCATTTATTAGGATTTTTCCTGACAGAATAAACTGGGTTTTTTTGTCAATAGTCATCATTTTTCTTTAAGATGCTTGTAAAGGGTATAGGATAAATCCAGACCCTCCTTTTGCAGCCACAAAGGCCTTTCTGGCATCATGCCTCAATGGCATATATGACTTCACCTTTTTATAAGCCCTTGCAAAAGGCACTCACAGGTCTTGCATGTTGCTGAGCCAAATGCTGCGGAGATTTCCTAAGTGACTGCACCTAAGGACTTGGTATAAATAAGCTGTGAAAGATACAGGAGAATGCCACTGAGTCCTCCACTCCATCCCAGATGTGGGATGTCAGACCATCTTCTGTTTCCAGAGAGCCATTACACAACAGCTCTCGGCCTTCGGGCAGGATTCACCCCTGTGTTCAGATATCCAGGGTACCACCCAAAGCATTCGATGGACTGCACGTGGTTTGAATAGTTGGGGTTTTTTAATACATAGTTGTATAAACTATAGAAATCTGCACAAAGGAATTGAATTGTACAAAATACATCTTTTCCTCTGGTTTTAAAATACAGATTCAAAATACCAAACACATTTACTTTCTATCTTTCCTTAGTTATCATTAAACTAATGATAATTGCTCTCAGTTCTATATTTATCCCAGAAAGGATGTACTTAGTGAACCGCACAACTGTCTAATAAAATAGGAGATCAAATTTAGGACAGAAATGTTTGTCACTGTGCAATAGTGACAAGCAATTAAGACAGATAAGAATTCTAATCCAGTATCTCCTAAAAAACATTCTGTAACTCCAGAGCACAATAAATTTGCACAAAGATAGAGATGACAAGTAAAAACATAAAAGAATTTAAGAACTCAGATAAGAAACTATGAAAATGAATTATTTTTATGAGCAACGAGAGGAAAATATGCCCCACGGGAACAGAAGCATTCATTCTCTAACTCGGTGCAAGAGGACTGAGATAATCTATAAATATTTAAGAGAAAGAAACCAACACCCCGTCTGTGCTACATTTATAAGGTATGACTAGTGTTAAACATATTTCTGTCCAGTGGAAAAAACCCAAGTAAACAGAAATGCTAGAGACATACAGACACATGCTATTTCCTTTTTTACAGTAATATGCTCCCTCAGGTTAAAGAATAGGATACTGCAAGGCATCCTCTAATCTAGTCATGCATAAAATCACAAAAGGTGTACCTGTAGATGAAGAAACGTTTTAATTCAAGGGAAAAATGTTACATCGTTAGTTCAGGGAAATTCAGGTCTCATTTGAATCAAAGACCAAATACTAACTGACTTCAGTGACAGAAGGAAATGGCTTTTAGGGTTGAAAGCCATCAAGCTACATCGTGTTTTAGAATCATCATGAACCTTTAGCCTGTGAGCATTGCTCAGTATCAGGTTTTGCTTTTCTTTTTCTTTACCTTATGTATACCTATTACAGATGGCTGGCTCCCCAATCCCTCAAGTCAAGGGAACACAGAACATCCACTGACTGCTCTTAGCAGGGTAACTCTCAAATCAGTTATTTAGCAGGTAAGAAAGTAGAAAAAAATAATTTTAATTGTTCTTCAGTACCTTGTTAGAAATAAACTGTAGTGTCCCCAGCCCTCAAGACTAAGTAGTTTAACATAGGACCTTTTACTAATAAAAGGGAGAGCACTGGTGTGAAAGAACCCCACAATAATACAATTACTTCGAGCTCTGTCAGAGAGGGAGAGTGGTTGTAATGTCAGGCAGTACCAGTGGAATTCCTGGTTAGGTGTATTGCGTGATGTTTTCTGGTTTAGCATGGTTAAACTCTTGGTTAAGGCAAGGCACGCAGGCTTTGGCAAGAGATCTCGTAGATAAGAAAAGCTGCTCTGCTGTGGGAGGTGGGGGGGATCCGACAGCAGTGGAAGAATACTAGGTCTGCTCTTGAGCCCAACAAAAAGCCACAGCATATGAGTCATCTTATCTTCAGTCATCAAAGTCTGTATTCAAGTCGTTCGCTGAGTAATGATGCGATTACTCACGCGGGTAGGGTTCAGCACACGCTTTTGCTGAACTTGTATATCTGGACAGAAGCCACAGTATTCTATGCCCTTCTTTTTGGAGGCTTTCTCTGCAAATGCTGGAACACCCAGAGAGTGGAAGGGAGCGTAGAGATTTCTTTCTGCTTACCATGTAATTATCACACAGAAATTCCCTGAATTTAAGCTGATTTTTGCTTGCTTTGAAGCATGTTAGGCCTCATATAGGATATGATTTTGTCCTAACACTGAGACTGAAATGCTAACTGACACTGCAGTGAAGAAAAAAAAAAATCTTTTATAAGGGGATATAAACCATTATTCTGGTTTCAGAACTTATTTAAACTAATATGACTGGGCAGATATAATTGAAAAATGTGACCACTAAGCTCTATAGCATATAGCAAATTTATCCACAATAATACAGAGATCTTATTTTGGGGTATATGGAGGAGATATAAACAAGGAAGACTTATTTTAATGAGATTGTATTAGCTAGCTAGGTGCCTAAGATGAGAAAAATTCTGATTTTCAACCAGGGATGAGAGAGTTCACACAGCCCAGGCAAGAGAGGGCTGCCTGAAGCCTGACATAGAGGGTTTCTGTGCTAGGGTGGGCGCAAGGATGGATGGAGCCAGACTCTCTTCAGTAATGCCCAGTGACTGGACAAGGGGCAATGGGCACAAGCTGGAACACAAGAGGTTCCATCGAAATAGGAGGACAAACTTTACTGTGAGGGTGATGGAGCACTGGAGCAGAGAGGTTGTGGAATCTCCTCCTCTGGAGAGATTCAAAACCCACCTGGATGTGATCCTGTGCAATGTGTTCTCGGCAAGCCTGCTTTGGTGGGGGGTTGGACTAGACGGTCTCTAGAGGTCCTTTCCAACTCTAATGATTCTGTGCTGCTCCCCTCAAGCCAAGGGTGGCCAAGTGAAGATACAGACCCTCAGGCAAGGAAGAGACCCCCAGGTGTGGAGGTAGACTGAAAAAGGGGAGGTGGGACAGAAAGCCATAAAGCAGCAGCCAGAAAGATGCATTCCTATCTATCAGTTTTCTGTGGTCCCCAGTCATAAGGCAGAATCAGTGCAGCAGCCAGTAAGTGTTGATGCACACACTGGGACATTTACAAACACTGACTAAAACTACTACGCTGGTAACTCTTCTATTGATTGGTGACCTCCAGCTATCATTTTTTAAAATTATATTTTTCTAACCAATTTGGAGTGGTTTAAGGAAAAAAAGGAGCTATTTAGAGCAAAATCCTGTGTATATACCATATGTATTAAACATTCATTAATAACTAAGTCCACCTCTGTGCAGAGTGCCTGAATAAGACCCATATGCTGTTTATTCTTTTCCACTGAGGACTGAGGTGGCCTTGATAGAGAACCAGGCAATGTTGCTGGTGTAGCTCTTAAAAGTTATGAAGAATCTGTTGCTAGATCTGAGCTGAAACAAGTGAGAAAGGCAGCACTGAACTAATGATCTGGAATGAATATGACTTGAAAGGCATCAGGCATTTGAGTTTTACTCCAACTAAAGAGAACTTACTAAGACAGCAGTAAATCCAGTGAACATTTTTTTCTAAACCACTAATAAAAATACATTTGTCATTCAACAGAATGAATACACAAACTATTTGCACATTTTGCAAACTTAGTATTAATTTTTTTTTTTTTTCAGTCAGAAGCTGTTCCACAGAATATTTTCCTTTGTTAGCACTGGCACCTTTTCTAATAGAAAACTTTGGGGGGAAAAAAAAAAAAAAAAATTAGTTGACCTTTAAAATTACTGATATGACTTGATGCAAAGTTAAGGCTTCTTTCTTGAATTATAACTGTCTTGAGTTTACCGTGTTTTGAAGCCTCTTAAGTGTCAGCTGCAGCAGGATGAGAGTGGACAGGGCACTTGGTGGTGGGTTTACAAATCTAACTGCAGAAATGTGAAGCAAAGAACCAGCATATTTTTTACATATGTGTAATCAGGTAGGTTCCAACATTTAAAGTAATCATTCCAAGTGGTCACAGCAAGTCCATAGTTGTTTCTGAAGTTTGCATAAGTTTGACAAGGGATCTAGAAATCCTACCAAGTTTTCTGCAGTACCTCAGTCCCATGGAATACGTTTGATATACTTGCTCTATTGAAAAGGCAAGACTGGATACGAAGTAAAAGGCACAGATATTATAGAACAGTCACATTTCTTGAATAAAATGATCTTATAAATTAGATAATGATTAAAACTGGGAATAGCCATTTTACTGTTGCTTTATTTCTCAGTGCTGACTGTTTCTTGACCAAACATCTCTATCTTTTCTAATGCTGCACCACTGTGTGCTGGAGGAGTCTTTTCTGAACATCTTTTCTTGTTTCTTCCCATTTCTGTAGCTTCCACCAAAGTATTAGTCAATGGTTTTCCCAGTGTTTCTGGAAGCATTATTGTTAATATTCCACTCAGAAGAGCCATGATTCCAACAAGCAACTAGAAGAAATAAACAGTAGCTGTAAAGGTAGAAAAGTCTTTCAAACTCTGCATATCTTTGATCTTGCTTGAGAGTACATTTAAAATAAAGCACCAGGAACTCTAATGTAAAGCAAAGATCATAAGCCTTAAATGTTGACTGGATAGGAGGTCTGTCTTTTTTTTTTTTGTTGTTGTTGAATAAATTAAATTATGCAGCAGATTTAATGAAGTGTTTTGTTCACAAGGCATCGATACGGTGAAAGCAGGAGTATTTCTATTTGAAAAACCAATACATCTCTATCTTCACTTAGTATTTCTACTATCAGGTATGTCCTTAAGAACTGATTCCAGGGTTGCATACATTTAGTTTTACATGCATGTTCATAGAGCTACAGTATCCCTGCCACCTGTAATCTCAACTCACATTCCAGCTCCTGAACCTATTTCCCCTGTACCTGTGTGCCTGTTACTCCTGCACGCAGCCAGATCAGAACTTCTAAGTATGGCTTCATTGGCCTGGAGCCACTAAAGTGCACACCCCTGCCGAGGAGAGCTCTTCAGCAGATAATGAGCTAGTTCTCAACAGGAATACTTTGCTAAACCCAGTTTCAAAGAGCTATTAGGGGTGCAGGAATCTACTGACATTTGCAGTGGGATCACATCTTGGATTTGTCCGGGGTGTAATGGCAGCTTACTTCAGCACGAGTGCTGAAGGATCAGGATCGCGTGGGGTAGTTACAGAAGCACACACACGCTCCAGGAGAATCTGGAGAATCTTTTTTTTCCCCCCCTCATTTCTGTGTCTTGTTCAATGAGAACAATTCACACTTTCCTCCTTTGAGGTACAGAACAGCATTAAAACCCTGACATTCTTCCAACAGCGGGTTATAAATGACTCAACTCGCTCTTGATAGAAATGCTTCCACACAGTAAGTGCATCCTGCCTGGCCCCAGTGTTTTTCCATTTTATGACTCTGCACTTTGATACTGTATTATCCTTATCTTGCCCTATGCTGGTTCTCAGGTCTGTCCTGTTTGTTTAATTCTTTCCAAGTGTGAGAGAGAACATTTGGAATTAACTATGCATGCCTCTCAGAGCTTGAGACAAAAAACTGGCCAGCTACCATCTGCAGCTAAGCCAGATTTTCTGTTTAAATCAGAAAGGTGCTTTATACTTGGAATTCTCCATTGTAACCTTAAACAGTGCTATTTTCATGCACATGCACCATGCTGCTTTTGCTTTCCCTCCCTGCAAAAGGACAGCTTGTCTCAAGCACTCTTTTGAGAAGCAGAATTCACACTGTTGCATATACTGCTCTTTTTCCACTTACATTAAATATAGAGGCTGAAAAAAAAAACATTAAACAAAATAGTGTTGAATCCTGTAAAGCACAGTGAAAATAAAATAGTCTTACCAGGAAAAATAAAATTAAAAAAAAAATCCTACCAGTAATAAGCCCAGAGGAAGTGGTACTGAGTGACATATTAAGGGAAATCCTTGTAGACATATATATGTTGCAGAAATTATATTTAAAAATATATTCCAAAATATTAAAATCAACTCTTCTCTGGTATGCAAACATGGTTTTCTGCCATGGCAAGACGGGATGAATTGACACATGGCAGCTCTTCCCCAGTAAGCTCTCTTACACATATCCTTTAGCTGTTAGAAGTTCCTATTTGAGGATGTTGAGGGCTGTAGGGGATACTGAAGCTTATGGATGCCCATACATTTGGAGTTTATGAGAACAAAGTCACTACTGATGCCCAAAAGAAAAAGGTTACTGCAACACCGCGCTTTGAGCACGTGTGTCACGTGTGTTTTGGTTATCTTCTAGATGTTTTGCATTCTTCTCATGTTTTCCTTCCTCATGAACCTCTTAATCCTCTGTGAGCTCTCACTAACTATTCTGTGAGTGTACACACCACCATTTTCTTGCCTTTTTTTTTTCCCCCCCAATGTGAAAGCTCCTGCATGCCAACTAATTCAGTGTGTTTCCCTTCTCCCTGACCCAGCAAAGTATTCCAGTATTTCCTACTAAAGACAGAATATGAAACAATTAAGTCACAGCACAGCAAAGAAAGGACTTCTCAAATGCCCTCTGTCTTTTCAGGGGCAGTAACCACACTTTTCACGTTTAGTCAAAGCAAGGCTTTTGCAGTCTTATTCTTCAGCAGGCATCTGACATAATTTAGCCCTTTGGTTGCTCGTAACAAATGTGTGCATTTTGTTTGTATGCACTATTTTATTTATATAATCCAGCATCGGAAAAATGTTCTTCTGCTATAGTCAATGAATTAAATGTTTATGAATTAAAGTGTACTATTGTACAAAGTATTTAAGTACGCTTAAGCTTCCCTGAAGTTAATGTCACAGGATTACCTGCTTAAATTTGTTGCTTTTTCAGGGTCCTAATTTGAAGTCTGACTTTCTGCTCAGTCCAATTCTCAAAGTGTTCCCAATACTTTGGGACAGCCAACAGCTTCTAACAGCTACCATAAAAAAAAACTTCAAAACCAGATTTACAACCAGTTCTCCTCCTTACCTGGAGCAACAATTTTAATTTCACAGTGGTTTAAGACCAGGACTTAGTATATTTAGTCTAGAACAAAAGATAATTTGAAGTAAATATCCCTACAAAATTAACAATTTACTTCTGAGAACACATTATTATTCCAGTTTGCTATTTTTATTCATATCCACATCTGACAGATCTGAAGCAATCTAAAATATCTCATTTAAAAAATACCTACTTCAACAAAAAAAGTTTACATTTTTTCCTGAAAACTCTAATACTATTAAACACAGAATTTGCATTCATTTAACTTTACTGACCTCAGTGGAAGTGTTTGGTGTTTTTTTAATTTATAATTTATGGTTTATCTGAGAGAAAAATCAAGACTGTTAAAGAGCTACAGTAACATAATTCTTAACAGCTCAGAAACAGAAATAGTTTATACATGGTGGAGTTGCTTTATTTTAAGTTTACTAGAAAACTGTCATGTGAAAAACATACTTGGCAAATTATTGAAGATTTATAGGCACCCAAATGAGATGCTTGCATTACTCACAGGTGGCATAACTGTACGTGAGGCAGACTGTCAAACAAAGAGCTGTAGTAACAGTGTGTGGTGTATACAATAGATCAACGTGATGTAGATCTGTTTACTTACAAATGTAATCCATTTCATTTCCATTCTAAACCACTTACCTGACCAGAGACTTGGCATGCTGTGCTCCAACTCAAGACAAGTTAAATAAACTGACAAGTGTTTTATAACAGGAGCTAGTAATGAAAACATATTCACTGTGAACTACTACACAACTCTACAGTTACTCTGGACAATTTCTGTACACTGAGAGTTATTCATAGCTGAAATAATTCCTCTGGTTATGCTGGTATTTGTACTGCTCTCCAGCATGTTTGAGCATTCCCCATCTGTGGTTTAACTGCAGCACTTCTGTGCAGATAAAGCTTATCTCAGGCAGTAAAGGCAAAACACTGACAAGAGAAAAAGAATGTTGTCCCATGACCGCTCTGTTGTGCAGATGTTTCTACATCTTTTCTGGGGTGATAATTTGGTTTGTATGGGGCCATTATTAAGAAAGAAAACATTTTTTTAGGAGCTTGAGGGAATAAATTAATTTGTGGTTTCCTTCATCCTCTTAATTTTCATCCAAACCAACTGAAAGTAATTAAGTAATGAAATGAGTTCCCAAGAATTCTCTGAAACCAGTCTCTAGCATCTATATTTGAATATTTTATAGTTGCAAAATCAAAAGGACACAATGCCACTTTTTCAGGAAATTCCAATGTGGTAGACAAAATTAGAGTTAAGAATCCATTAAAGTTAAGAATCCATTAAAGTTAAGAATCCATGTTAAAGACACACACACCACATTTTTACCTTCTGACATTTATAATCTACATAGAAGATTGGTGTGCTGCTCACAGTGAATTCTAAGAGTTTTTTGAAAGAACTCAAGACTATTTGAAAATAATTTGTAAACTCTTCTCTACTTAATATAAAGTTTATAATTCCTTCTGTTTTTACATATATGGATATAAATTATCCTTGAGGAGGAAAAAGGGATTTAATAGTTGCAGGATTTCTAAGCAGCAAATGCTTCATAACAGAAATGATGAAGAAATGTTACTCATCTGTGAGCGGGAAACGCATAAAATATTTTGTCCAAAATTGATCTGAAGCTACATAATGCAGACAAAATGCCCAACTCCATGAAGGAATGGTCCCACCACTGTTTTCTTGGGTTAATAGATGGTAGAAGACAAAACCTAATGGTATCATGACCTGGAGTTACCTACGAATGTGCTTAATGAATCCAAGGTTCTGTTGCTTGTCAATAGCACCATGAACCTCATCCATGTACCATTTGCTTCTCTTTCTCTATCTCATGAATTATTTTGTTCAGTTCTTTTAAATGAAAGACAAAAAAAGGGAGATTTGGGACAGCTGCAAAGACCAAGCCTAGAAAGCATAGAATCATAGAATGGTAGGGCTTGGAAGGGACCTCTCATAAGACATTCTTGATGTTTTGGAAGGCTATTTCAGATATGCAATGTCCCAGGGGGGGAAAAAAAAGATTAAGGAATAGTATAAGAAAAACACAGCCACCCACGGTGATCTCCAAGCGTGGAAGAACTATGCCTTTGAAAAATGGTAAGTATAAATCAGGAGCATGGTCAAGAACTGCTAGCCCTGCAGAGTAAAGAAGTATGGACTAAGAGATTTCCCAAATGTTTCACAGTAGATTAAGATAGATTTGTATGGAAAATATTTTTATCAGTTTTACAGTAGGATTTAGTGCCTAAGTATTTTTATGTCTTCCATCATACAAACATTTCAGAAGATTTCAGTGATTCAAAGTCTCCCTTTTGCTTTAGCTGCATATTTTTAACAATATGAAGTTGCTAATCTTTGAGACTTAATATTTAGAACAAGAATGGTTCACTCAATTTGCTTTTCCTGAGAAAACAAGTGAATACATACACCTTTTCAAAACCAGAAACATTCACCATTGAAAGATACTTACAAGTGGCATGAAAATCCAAACACTTCGCAGATATACACAGAAGGGAGCAACCACACTTCCTACACGGCACATCATGCTTCCACTTCCAACAGCAAGTGATCTACACATAAAGCAAAGACTTTGATAAGAATTCTGTCAGATAAAGGAATCAATTAGAAATGCACAGAGATGTAAAACATCTGTAGGATATATGTCTTTAAGCAGTTATGCTAGGATATATATACACGAGAGCTATACTTAAAATTTACACCAATGTAATTCTATATTGTTGTGGAATTCAGCTGCTTCTATGATGAAGATTAATATAATCATCATTCAGCATACACCACAGGATGAACAACCAGGACTTTTAAGAAAGGCACAAATAATGTTTAAGAAAGTATTGAGTATTCTTCTAGTTTCCCAAAGGAATCAATCAATACACGTGGAATTAAATATAAATAAAAAATTATGGTATCGACAAACTCGAGTATAGACAACTCTGAAGCAGCTGAGGAGCATGACAAACAGAAGGAAATAACAGTAAAGCAACAAAAAATATGGCAGAAGTTCTTACCTTACAATTGTTGGGTAAAGTTCTGCTGTGTAGAGATATATAAGGCCAAATGCCACACCTATTGAAAATTTTCCAGCCATATTTGCTAAGATAATTAATATATTGAAATCCTATTGAAAGAGAGTACAAATAAATAAATCACCAGAGAATAACACTCTTCCAAACTTAATTTAAATCCTTCAAAAGCTGTGTCCCTTCTTTAAACAACAAGCAATACTTATTGCTTGCTTTTTTATAAAACAGCCTCGGTAACTAACTAGTGTCCGTATCACTTTTTACCAATCCTGGTTCACTGAAACCCTGGGAACATTCTACACGTGACTCCAGCAATGACAGCGAAGCCTGTACTGAAAATACAGAAATCTATCTTAGACTAGCAGCTGCAATTTAAAAACACCCTTTAATCAACTATATAATTTAGAAAGTGCAGCTACATCTACAGACTTAAGAACCTTTAAAATCAATGTCTACTATAGGAACACTTTCAACAACACGTGACTAACCTGAGGTATGAACATAATTAAAACACAGATCAGTGCACTTAAAATAAGGAACGGAATGAGTGTGTTTCTCCTTCCCAGTTTGTCCATCGCAATGCAAGCAATGACATAGCAAGGCAACTCCACAGCACCTGTCAGTATGAAATTATTTTGTTTTAAGTCATGATTACACATATTAATGTTTTAACTCTAGGTTCCTCTTTATGAGGATTAATTTAGGCTAATAAGTATGTGAAATCTAGAGATAACTGGTGTGTTGGGCTAGTTCATTTGGTTACAGAAATGGCAACAGAAGGCAGAAAGCATGGCCCAAAATCAGGTAGTGGAGGATGGAGAAGGACAAGGATAAGTATGTTTCACAGCACAGAGCAGCTCTGATTCTCTTTCGGGTGGAAAACTGCAGAAAACAGCAAGGCTGTGGTTCTGCTTTTATTCTACTGGCACTTGTGTCTGAAAGCTCTCCATTTGCTGCTCCAGGTACTTCTACATCAACAGCTTAAGTGTGCCAACACGAAATACTGCTAGTGCCACAACAACACACCTCTCAGGATTTGCCAGCTTCCACCTGGACGCAGAAGTGAAGCCAGAGGCACCTCCCCACCTTCAGCCCCCAATCACCTCAACATAAAAGGCAAGCAAGGCCTCTCCAGGGCCAGTTTTCTGAGTCAGCTCCAGAAATACAGAGTGCTGTTCCAGCTTTCTCTCTTCTCCATAAGAAAAGGGCAGCTGCTTACAATATCCCGCTCTTACGCAGATCATCTCTTCCTAATGCCTCCTTTCAGAGAAAAACTTGAGCAGCAATAAAGGAACTGAAGTTTGGCTAGGACTGTTCACAAACCCTGTGTACACATGGTTTGCCCCTAGACAAATGATATTGGGCCTAAGCCAGACTGGACGTGTTTTAAACCAACTTGCTCATGAAGAATGCTACTACATCCAATGTAAAACCAAGGAAGAACATAAGATACAGCCCTGAACAACATGCTGCATTCCTTTACTAAGCATGTATAGTATGTCAATACACCTACAATAGTGGGAAAGAAATCACTTTTGGGCTTGTGTTGGTAAAAGCAACACGATTATTCAGTGTTTGTTAGCCTGTTAAAATATTTTTGGCAGAGTTGGATATGGTGATTTATGCAGGGTACTCCACTGCAATGGTTTAGCTATCTGTGCAGTGCTAGCATCCACTTCTCAACACGTCAGTCTACCAGTACACCAGAATATGCGACAACACAAACGGAATTCATGAGAGCCCCAGTCCTTCTGTGTGCTTACCTACACGAACAGTCACATTCACCTCACTGAGTACTCAGTTGCATAAAGCAAAAAGCATGATTTATTCTTTGCTGGTTCAGAGCTGTGTGCCTGATCTAGAGTCTTCTGAAGCCAATGGAATATTTCCACTGATCTTAACAAGCTTTGGATGGGGCCTTGAATGCACTGAGCCACCTTAATAAACAACTAACATACCAGAGGAAGATTACAGTCAGACCAACAAAATTAAAAGAATAGTACAACTTAATTAAAAAGATACTTTTGAGAAAACTAAAATTAGTCTTGCTTCTGAAAATTATTTATTTTTTTTCCACACGGACAGAATGGACATACCAGGACTGTAAGTGATTAAAGGAATATGTTTTTTCCTTGTTTATCTAGTTTGTGCCTGTAACAAAGACACGTGAATTCTGTGGTGTTGGTTTGCTTCCCTTTGCATTCGTGTGGATCTGCTATATGGTTGCAGGGCAAAGAGAAGCCAAACAGAATATGGTTTTACAGTCACAAAGACAGATGGAGAAGAATGTACCACCAAATTGTACACCACCAAATTTTAATTACTTTTTTTTCCAGAAACAGTGAGAGTTGGAGCGAATGTCACTCCTGTGTTAGTCAATTTAATGAAAAGCTAACAAGAAACTTCTTTAACAAGGTTCATAATTGAATGAACAAAGTTAGAAAATCAGCTGTCAAGTTATAGACATTTTTAAATGTTATGTTCTAGTTCTGTCATGAACAGAATAAGGTATAAAAATACTTACCTATGAGAAAGAGATTTAAATATTCATTGCCTCCTAGACTGACAGAACTGAGGGAGAAGACATAGTACCCCAAGCTTCCAGTGAACCAGATCAGCCAGACTGTGACGGTCCTCGTTGCAATGCGCCAGTTACAAAACAGGTCCAAGAGGTTGTGCTTCTTTGCTGAGGACGTGTCGTTGTCACCCGGCCTGCCACTGGCTAGATCATCTTGTTGGACCGAGCATAGTTCAGAAACTTTGCAGGGAGTGCTTACTTTATTCCATCTTGCCATTATATTAATTACTTTTTGTGCATCTTCGTATCTTTCCTCTGACAGGAGCCAAAAAGGTGTTTCTGGGAGCATCCAGCAGCACAAGACAAAGGGAAGAGTTGCTATGGTGAGAAATATCTGATAGACCCACCAGGTCCGAACCAAAAATCCCACGAGTGCCACAATCATAATTCCCACAGCAAAAAAAGCATGGACATGCATAGAAGCCCAGGTTCGTGCTTTAATACCAACAAATTCAGTCACATAAACAAAAGCCACAACCAGATAGCCACTGGAAACCTGTGGGGGTGGGAGACAGAAAAAAAACAAACACCAGAGTGAGGTTTCTATCAACTCTCCTTGTGCAACAGCAGTAAGAACAGCTAACAGTATTCCACAGCTGAGTATCTTTAACTGCCACTGCACTGCCATGTCCTACACTGACAGGAAAAAAAAGAAAAAGGAAACCCTGACAACAAATCAACTGGAGAAAAAGTTCACTCAAACCTTCAGACTGTTTGGACACTGGATCTAAAAAGGTGAAGTGATCTTACAAGCTTCTCTGTAATGGGGGAGAGCCAGCAAGAGACATCTGAAAAGGAGCCTAATTTGCTGATGTCACTAAGCCCTTCTCCTCCAAAAATCAGGTCCCTTAATGACATCACAAACTGGATGCTTGGGAAAATTAGGTCCCCTGAAATAATTGCCACTTTTGAAAATCTTGACCTTGGCTTTTAAGTAAACTTTTAAAACTCTGTATGTCAGGGAACTGCAAGTTTACTGAGAATTACTTTCCTCACCCTTGTAAATTATCTCATTAAATCAAATTTTTACAATGTTGGAAGAGAATCTTATACATGGTTACAGGTTCTCCTATGGTATCTAGCAAATGCAATCACTGAATGTTCTGCATTACAGTATTTCTTCATTGATTATATATTATTGAATATATAGATTTCAATTTCTCTAGCAACTCTTAGTATCTCAAAACATTTCAAAACCCAGCTAGAAATTCCAGACTAGAAAATATTACAGTATGTTGATTTGATTAATCAATTTTTTTGGTTAAAAATATTCCAGTTAATAATCTCTCATTCTGAATCCCACTGAACCTGACAGGAAAGCTGGGCTGATCTCTGTGACACAGGACCAGAGCTTTAGAACTCCATCTCACAAATCAGTTCCAGTGGACAGCTAAAACTTAAGAGCATTATTCTGGTGAGAGCTTTTTGCTTTTCTAAACTGCTACAGCCCCTAGCATTAACAGCCAAGGGAGTCAGTAGAGGAACCCCTGTTGATCTCTCTGTTCAGGGCTGAAATGCCCATGAAGTTTTTCCAGATAGGAAAACCTCCTGAGCTCTAGTCAGACAAAGGGAGCTCCAGGTGCAAGGAAGGACCTGTCTTGACTAATGCACTATTATAAGGAATGACATTAATGATGGCATTATTTAAAATTTCTCTATGTTTTTTCTTTCATTCTAATTTCTTTATGTGTTATATAGTGAAATACTACAAATATTGATGTAAAATATTAATTGAAAATTGGTTACTATGTATATATACTGAATATATCTTAGATATTGGATATATATCATACATAAACACATATACTGGAATACTCTTAAGTACAGTATAAACATCTAGGTGTTAAACATACCTACCTAAGTGCTTAGCATTCCAGATGTACCTTAAAAGACCAAAGAGATGAGAAAATGTGCATCTCTCATCCATTACTCGAAATGGTAGAGATAAAAATCATACTTATAGGTCTGTTATTTTAAGAAAAATAGAATCTCTTTCTAACAATAAGGAGAAATGCCATGGCAGCTGTAGTGCAGAATCCAGAGTTTGCTGCTCACACTTGGTATTTAATTACCAGTCCAGCAGAGGTTGGGATGGAGGAAGTACCAAACACTGGTTCATACAGACGCTTTCTATTAATTCAAAGAGGAAAAGTGCTGTGGTCCAAGAACATTCAGACTCTCCCTGCTCTGCTGAAATAAGTGCAACAGAGGGGGCTTTAGAATAATGAAGTAGGGGAGAAAATAATAACAAAAGGGAGGTTTTCCTGAGAAGGGGTAGGAAATGACACATTAAAGAGCCAGGGTGAACATTCTTTCTTACCATAGCAAGGAGAAAGCGCAGAATCACAAAACTGTAGTAGTCAAATGTGAAGGCCACTGCGATGCCAAATACAAACTGACCAGTGCTTGTGAACCATATAACACGTCGTCTTCCCAGTCTGCAAATCACAGCAGTCATAAAGTTATGAATAACCACATTCTATTAAAATACACCTGCAACTCCAGAGAGCCTATCTGGAAGTGAGTCTCAAAATACTGTACTTAATATTTTCACTCACCGAAGAAACTCGGGTTTTGTTACCTGTATTAATTTTTCAGTAACTCCAGCTTCCAAGATAAAGGAAGCTCCTATGGATGGAACTTCCATTCCACAATTCTTGGCTGGAAGCAACGTGCAGAAGTGGGCATTACATGTGCTAACTTCCAGTTTCATGTTTAACATCTACATAACAAATCTGCAAATTTACTCTGTTTTATTGATGAGAAGAGTAGGTAACACCCTCTTTTTCAGATATATTCAGTAATAAGTAGTTAATTTCTAGAAAAATTTAGCTGTGATAATACATGTCATCTCTTGCAAAAGTAACAACAAATCTGGATAGTAATGAAAGGCTTCTGTAACACACAAATGCAGGAAGCTAGTATACTGACAGAAAAAAAATCAATGTCAAATACTAGCTTCCCATTAACAACATAGTAATTTCCAGTGTAAAAGAAGGGTATTTAGCAAAAGGGAATTTCTAGAATCTGCAGTAAATATACAAGACTCTATTGAGGATTCATTATATTCCACCTACAAATGTTCTATAATACAAAATACATGGAATAATTTTTCTTCCCTGATAATATTCTCTTGGCCTCTTTTCACAGATGTGAAAAGCTTTTCACAGATGTGGGTATTATTTAGACAGAGAGTTTGAGAACTTCCAGGAGGGTAGGCTCTTTTCTCTGTATTTGATACTACATTAAAACAAGTCCTATTTTTCTCCAACCTTGACCTGGAATCAAACACATTTGGTCTCTAATCCCTGCCAGAAGAGATCCCTGTGATTCCTAGCTGTCACAGCTCTTCTGTTGGGAAATCCGTTCTTTGGGAGTGGGAGGAACTCACAAACTTATTTCCCACCAGACAGGATGCGTCAGAAAATAATAACTTTCAGCTGTAAAATCTACAGTTGTAAATCTGCAACTCAGAATGTGTCTTCTCTTAACTGCTGTCCATGGATTGAATTAATGGAAGTGAGAGCAATATGATCATAACCTTATAAATCATGTCTTAATACTAAGAAACCTATGAATGACTTAAAGGTACTCTGAACAAATGTCGACATTATATTCTGGTCTTTTATTAAACATGGTTTTACAACGCCTTGGATCAGGAGGCGGGATTGATTCCATGTGTTCTAGAATCCAGAGTAAAATCTTTACTCTTCCATTCCCATGTTGCAACTGTCACACCGTAGTGTTGTGCTGATGAAGGAATATCAGAAAACAACATGCCTGGTCTCCTTTTTCTGCTTATACTGTTAGCTGTGGGATAAAATGTCACCTTCCACCTAACACATCTGTTAGTCAACAGGGTCCTTTATAGAAAGAGAGAAATAATACTAAACCAGGCTTCAAAGCAAAACACAGGCACATAAACTGCCTGAGAGAAAACCAGGAACAACATAGCTTAGGTGTTTGACTCTCATATGGATAGTGAGGCACAGATGGGTGTTCTGAGGGAGGAATATGTGTGTTTGTGTTGAGGGAGAAAAGCTAGAGAAGCAGGAGGATACAGACTTACATCCTGGATCTCACTATTGCTTCTGCATCCAGCTCTGATGCTGGATCTCAGCGCATGATCTCAGATAACACCCAGGGAGGAAGTGTTGGAGGGGAGTGAGCTGAAGGACAGCCTTGGCACCGTGAGCAAGGACTGCTCGGGTCGAGTCTCTCCACAGACTCGCTCTCCTGGTGTTCAAACAGAACTTTGTACATGTTGGTAAATAAATGAAACTACAGCACAGCTCACTGACAACCGTTTTTCCTCCTATCTTGACTAACATTCAAGAGACTGAAGTTTAAACTAATCACTCAGGGGAAAACTACAATTGGACAGCAAGGAAAAACAGTGTACAGGTATTTAAGAATGTAAGGCCTGATCAAACCCTCATGGCCTTTGCATTAGCCCCACAGAGCTGTATTCATGGCAGAAATTAGGAAATTTGTGATTTTAAAATACGTGACTTCCAGTAGCCCTGGAACTGGTGCTATTACTATTATTGTTATCCCTGTTTAAAAAAAAAAGTGAAAATCTAAGGGCAAATACTAGCTACACAGGTTAGTTTCAAGGATTAAGGCCTAGAACAATTTATGATATAAAGTACAAAAAGAAATCTAAAAGCACGTGATTAGCAAATACCTTTTAAAATTAGTTCTCGCTATTGGAAAAAGAAATTGAATTAAATATAACTGTGAATAAAACAATATCCAAACCTCCTAACTGTGAAAACATAATTATGAATACACAATGAATATTGACAACAACAAAACAGATAAATACACATGGCGTTACTGCACTCTGAAGCTGCAATTTTCAGAGGATGACACTTTACCTGTCAGCAATGTCACCAAAAATCACTGCTCCAATCAAGACTCCAAGCATAAAAGTAGGCTGGATTAATTTTGCAAGCCATTCTCTGTCACAGACCAGATCCCACTGCGTAACAACAGTGCTCTTCCACTTTGTATCATCATAGAGAAATCCATCAGAACAAGAAAATACAGACTTGTTGCCACTGTATTCATATGCCAGATCCAAACGGACCTCTCGTTTGGACCTGCTGCACTGATTAAGTTCCCAAATGTCTCCATTTTCCAGGTGGACTACAATGTAATTTTCTGTTGATGTCCACAGTGTCCAGATGTCCTCTATACTTGATTCAGAGGAGTTGTAGAAAAGAACACTACTCACATTTCCAGAGATCCCACATACAAAGTTAGGAGTAACAGCCATGAACACAGATGCTAAGTAATGGATACCACATGACATAGCTTGAAAGACAGATGCAAAATAAATACATGCTTGAAATCTGTAAAGAGAAAGGGAAAAAAGTTTATTGAAGAAAAGCCCTCTACATGTGAAAAAAAATTAAAAATCAACATAATTACTTTGCCAGGATCAGTAAATGGAGACACATTAAAGTGTCTAGTGTTTTGCTACATAGCGCTGCTTCACTATCAGCTAAGCCCTGCAAAAGATCAATGAGAAAAGATCCACAGCAGAAATAACCTGTTGTCAGGAAATAAATGCTGCTTTTAGTCAAGTGTTTAGCCATACACAGAGAAAACCATTTAAAAAGAAACAATTCTGAACTTAAGCACATAGTTGGAAGCAACCTTCCACCCTCCAATTCTGTGCAGTAGATTCTGTCAAAATAAAGCCTGCAATGGTTAGAAAAACCAAAATGTTGCAAACTCAGGTTTTGAGGGATAGATATGTGCATCAAATAAAATAAACCAAATGCACCCCACCCTTCATTCCACCTGACTGTATCTATATAACTGTATTCCATCTATCTTCCATCTCTTTATTGCCTCCAAAAGACAAAGAGAGAATACCTGCAGAAACATGTAGAGGAAGATAAAATCTGCATGGTGTGAAATGTTTTGTACCAAAATATAACTGTAGACTGGGTTGGGTTTTGGCTTGAACAGGGTGTGCAGTTATCCATTAAAGACTGTATCATAAAGCAAATATCATAAAAGAATGTTTTACGTAGAGCCTGAATTTGAGCATTTTAACAGCTTTTAAAACATGCTTGGGATGCAAGTAAATCTTTGTTTATAAGTCGCACATGCATTCTGAATTCTGAAAGACTTGCAACGAACTCTAGTATCACTGGCTGCAAATTCTAGACAGTTGCTGATAGTCTAAGCATAAAGAGCCTTCTCCCCAACTAAATGTTAAAATTATGAACATAATTAGTACAACATCTGTTCATAAAAACCAAGATCACTTCATTTTCTCCTCCACGTTTTATTTCCTGAAGGCAAATCAATGAGCTTCTTCTATACCTACATGCTTACTGCAGTATGCAGTGGGTCTCAACATTATGAAACAAAAAGCAGCTTTTTTTTAATGATCAGAGGCTATCTCTGCTGAAGTTATAGTAAATGATGTCTAAAAACCAACTGCCTTGAAATGTCTTGTGGGAAAAGTCAGAGCAATTCCAGCTCCCGTAATAAATGTGACCTCTAAATCACTCCTCTCTAAAATGTATCCAGCCTAGCCTTGAATTCCCATAGTAAAGATTGCAACAGTACCTAGACTAGGACTTTTAAATAATCTATCATCACAATTTCTAATGAATTTCTAAACTATCTATAAGCAATGTATTTAAATAGAATTTGCTGGCTACATTGTCTTCATGTCCAACTAACCTTTCCAATTAAACAGCTCTTTTGTAGAACCTAACTCCATTCACCCTCTTCATTCTCTCCTGCTTTTTCTCTCGTTACTCTTATTTCTTCCCTTGGCAAATGTAAACCCAGTTGCCTAGCTTGTCTTTCTGAAGGCATTCTTGCTCTTCAGATGCAGTGCTTTTTACCCCCCTTTCTCTTGCCGACAGCTCTATTGACTTTTCCATCGCATTCTGAGAAGAGGCTTGAATTGCTAAACCCACTGTGGCAGCTCAAAAGCTGGCTCCACTTCCCTCCTGAAGACACTGCAAAGCAATCCTCTCACCAATGCTGTGCTTCTCTTTCTCAACAAACCTTCTGAGATATACGGTCAAGAGAAAATGAACATAACCACAGCAGCCCTTATGCCTATCAATCCCCTCTCAAGATAACAGCTTTTTGAGGACTAATTAGCTAGTCACAAATAAAATAAAGGCTAAAACAGTCTGAAAGGCTTTGGGGCTATCTTGAACCACAAAAAAAAACCCCAAAAAAACCCAAAGGTTATGCTGAAATATAACCTTTGTCCCCCTATCAATGCAGACCAATACGGTCAACAAGATTTTTTAGTTCCTTTTCTCTAGTTACATTGTAACTGTTCCCATCAAAAGACACAACTCACTTTTAAAATAGCAGAGCACAATCAAATTCAACAACTTGGGCTACGCAGAATGACTGAAATCAGGACTAGAAGAACCTCTAGCAAATTAATAAATCAGAATTCTAGAAGCTTTGCAGTTTCATCCTCTACTAGCTAATAAAAAGTGGCATACCTGGAACCAGGATCCTCAGTATTTGAAATATCTGTCATTATGTATCAGGAAATTGCATGAGATAGCTCAGCTGGGATTTCCCAGACAGAGAAAGAAAAAAACATTTCAAACTCCCATGAATTCTTCTCGAGTTTCTTAATTAGCTCTTGCAGTGCAAAAAAAAAATACCAGGTTCATAATTTCTCTTCTACCCAGTAAGAGTAAGCAAGAAAAATATCCCTTTCTTGTTGGAGAGGCTTGAAAGAAAATAACAACTTGCAAGAATATGTAAGACTGAGAAGATGGAATGAACCAATGCACTACATCATGTCTTAAAAACACAAATCCCGAGACCATCACCAGGGCTATGATGTGGATCAGGTCTAGCTAATCTCTCCATTAACTGCTCCCTTTAGAGTTTTATCTTATCTCTTCCTGAACGCTTCCTGTGATTCTACTTCAATAACCATTTTGACTGACTGGTCCACTGTCAAATCTTTCTGTTGGAAAATTTCATATTAAATCTAATCTCAATGTCCTCTTTTCCAGTGTAAGACTATTAGGAGCTTATAAAATATCCTTGTGCAACCTTTAATAAATCTTCCTTGTCTTTTATTACTTTGTTGTACAGAATTATCAGTTATCCCCCTCTAGTTACTTTCTAAAACTATGTAAATTAACAGTCCCTTATCCTTTCCTCAATTTTCCTTTGTGTGCTATTGAACAGCTTCCACCTCTTTAAAAAGCATTATGGAATTTATTTTAAAGAAATAACTGTGTCATGTCATATTTCACTCATCTTTCAAGGGTTTCACTTAGAACTAGATACAACTTATTCTTGTAAAAACATCCTTCCATTTTCAGTATGATGAAAATCTTCATTCAGTTTCAAAGAACACGTCCACTCTCTACTATCGTTAAAAAACCCCACCCAAAAACTAACAAAAACAACTACAAAAATTTAACCTCTAACCGCTTAATGGAAAAGCCAAGGAGCAGGCAGGGGGAGCTGGAATCAGGGAGAATAAGGCCTGATAGGAAGTTAGAAAAGCATTTGGCAGCACCAGTGGCTGCAGACATGCCTCACCACACTAATGGGCTGTTCCCCTGCCCGTGAAAAGTTATCTACTGCTCTCTCCAGTAAAATTCCGTAACAGGTTGTCTAAGCTTCCCTCTCTCTCCTCCCCTTCTTGACTTCAGAAAGCCCTTTTTAGCTGCGAAGGCAGAGTTCATTGCTGTCTAAGCAGTGTTATAACAGCAGCCCTACTGACATCAGATTGAAGAGCCCAACCTCATGAGCTGCTGACAATCTCCTGTGGGTAGGAAGAGCTTTTCTTCTACAAAAGAGCAGTTGCACAGAGGTCAGAAAACCTGTTAATTTGCATAGTTACCAAATATAAATTAATTAGGTTGATAGTGACAATGTAGAAAGCATGAAAAGTGTGTAGGGAAGATGATACATGGGATGGGACAATAGATGAATTGAACTTTGCTTTCCAGATCAGCTTAAGATCGAAAAGGGACAGAGAAAGACAAAGGAGCAGCCTCATGGTAGACACAGCTTTGACTGAGCAGAGGTTGGGGCAGCAGACAGCACTGAGCAAGGAGGAACATAAAGCTGCTGCCTGCTCCACTGCTACCCTGGGATACCTTCTTGGGTGCATTAGTTTTATTTCATCCCCCTTGCTGTGGCCGTGTCGATGCTCTTCCCTATCTTAAAACCCTGGTGCTGCTTCTTGGCCCGTGCTCATGCGATGGTTGAGCAGCTTCTCCTCTCTGGGGGATGACTTGGTACTAAGGGAGCACAGTGACTCATCCGGGGAGCCTGGTGCAGCCTCGGTGGCAGGTTGTGCTGGAGCAAGCCACAGCAGAACGTATACAGGTCATACATTTCACTGATGCTTAGGAAGAGGTCAAAGTCTATGCTGTCCTTCCTACATACTGTAAATTATCAACTTTTTCCCCAAATTATTAATTTAAGAATATCATAGTGATAAGAAACTTTATTACTGTTTTATTACTAACTTTAAATCTCTCTACTGTAGGCAAATATGTAATATAATCCTTTTAGTAACCTCATCACATTCCACATTAGAAGTTAAATTTCCCTGAGTAAAGAAATACTGCTGGTCATGCATCAAAACAGTAAGAAAATACTACTGAAATAGCAAGAAATTATTACTGAAATAGCAATAAACACTCTCGAAACTCACCAAAAGAAAGCCCGTGATTTATTTTCCTGGACTGGTCTCAAAAAGGACAGGTTTTGGCAAGGGTATTATATAAGCCAGTTCACATACGCACATCAGCTTACATAACCTATATTGTTGCAGACAGTTTTCAATAGCCTTTTTTCTAGATATTATTCATTTTACAATCCACTGATGACTGTCCTACAAGGTATGATAATCCCTCTCAGTGTTTTTCCATCTCTTCAGTGACTTGCCATGGGAGATAATTATTTGGCAAGTACGTTTTGTCACTCTTGCCAGGACTGTCAAATATAGAAGTCAGGAAGACTTTGTAGGTTACTGCTCCAGTATGGAAATGCTTAATGAATGCCAGAAGTCAAATGAGCATAAAACTATCTCCACAAACACTTGAGCAAGACACAACATGAAAACGTTCCAGTCTTTCTTAAAATATTTTATGTGAAATTTCTCCCTAAGTATTCTTTTTTTTTTTTCCTCAGTTCACATCTTATAGTAAAAAATATTTTTTTACTCTTCTGCACAAGTTTTAAGATCTCACCAGTAAGAAAAGCAGATGGTAATATCATAATGTTGGTATCTGAATTGAAGGAACATTCTTGCATGAAGATAATGAACTAGATCTCAGATGACTGATGCTCTGGCTGTAGTCTCATAACACAACATCTCTGTGGCACTGCTACTGTAAGATATTTCCTGCCTTTTCCTTTCCCATTGTTTATTTATCCTCTGAGACACGGTGCATTATACCCTCAGTTGTGGTGGTACTTTTGGTGTGCACCAGCTATGAATTTTATCTGGGAAACTGACATAACTTGAAAAAAGAAAAGTGAAAATAGATAATGATTTAAAAAAATAAACCAAGCCAGATTAGTTGCTGTATCCAATATATAGTGCATCATGCAAATAACCTGCACCAGGCTGTTTGAAAAGTGGTACATCTGGCATGCAAAAATACCTAACATGGGCATTTGCCCCGTATATGTTAGAGAATAGATGCCCAGTTTCTGAGTACTTTTACCATTGTCAGGTATTGCAGTGTATAGCTGGAACAAAACTTATTGTTAGACATTAATTTTATATTAGAGAAAATATATTTTTAATAATATTTGTTTCCTTGTCTGTCCATCAAAGAGACAAGAGGGGAAATGATAAAAATTATGTTATCCTTTTAGTGTAGGACAGAGTCACAAGGCTGTTCTGTGATTAGCAAAAGATTTGTACTATTCCACAGGTTTTTCAAGAACCATTTTTACTGTTTCTCTTTTTAACCACCTTGTTAACAAATTGCTTAGTCAGAAAACACAGTATGCTTTTGTTGTGCAGTGTACACTCAACAGGATGGCTTCAGTGGAAAGAAATTTATTTCTGAAAGAATTTGTGTTCAGTAACCACTTTCACCTCTGTATTCCATCCTGACTGGTTTTAATGTGAGAGAAGCCATTCAGCATTCTTTTCACTCCAAACCAAAAAAACTGTGATGAACCCACACTTAACACATTTACTTTTTGAGCGGAAAGGAGCTGAATGAGACTCAGGAGCAGTTATTTTTGCTATGGGACAGAGAAGAAGATTTAGAAACAGCCTTAAATATACAACAGACATGGCCTTATTTGATTTACAGTGTCAAGAGTAAACTTCTGTCCCTCCCTCCTAAGGGCAGTTTAAACTACGCTAAGACTTGGTTTCAGTCCACATGAGCAAGATAGTTATTTCCAGAATTTGTTTTCAGAATCAGAAGATGCTATGTTGGATATTCAGTTTTAATGTACCAGCAGCAGTGAGGCAACAGGAATAAGAAAGCCACCAGCGATCAGGAAGGCCCCAGGAATTATATGGTAGAATCCTATCATATCATATGGTAGAATATATCACCATTTGTGTGCATCAACATGCAGTCACTGAACAGCAAACACTTACCAAATCATTCAAAACTGATTCTCTGAAGAACTGTAACAATTCTATCCCATTAAACTTATGCAGGTTTCCTTTTAATTAAGACAAGCCCAGTATTTGTTCACCAGAGTCAAGAAGAAAAATATTTTGTCTGTTCACTACGGTACAATTGGTATAACAGCTTAGAAGAAGAAAGTCACATTAGTGTAAAAATCAAGAATTAGTGCTACAGAATTAAGGGCCATATTTTTAAAATAGGTGGGGTATTTTGCAATTAATGAAAAAGTTCTTCATTTTTGACTATCTAGATCAGCTGTATGAGGCTTCTGTCATAGAATCATAGAACTGTCTGGGTTGGAAGGGACCTCTCGAGGTCATCTAGTCCAACCCCCCTGCTGAGAGCAGGGACAGCCTCAACTAGAACAGGTTGCTCAGAGCCTTCTTGAGCCTCACCTTGAATGTCTCCAGGGATGGGGCCTCAACCACCTCCCTGGGCAACCTGTTCCAGTGTCCACCACTCTCGTGGGAAAGAACTTCCTCCTTATTTCCAATCTAAATCCACTCCTTTCTAATGTAAACCATTGCCCCTCATCCTTTCACTCCAGGCCTTTGCAGACAGGCCCTCTCCAGGCTTTCTGTCAGCTCCCTTCAGGTACTGGAGGGTGGCTTCTCTTCTCCAGGCTGAACAACCCCAGCTCCCTCAGCCTGTTGAGCCTCAGAGTTTGGCAATGTAAGAGGCTAGTACAGCTCTTGCACCGTAATCTAGGCTCTTCAGGTTAAAGAAAGATAAATGTTATGTAACCTGCCATGGAGGGATCCATCTACAGATGGATTTTCTAGAGAAATGAGCAATCTACAAGACCTGCCTGTGTAACAAATGCCAACCAAACATCTCGCTTGCTGTGAGGAGAAACTGCAGTTTTCCTCCTTCATGCATTTGTAATATCAGTCTTATAACCAGTAAGGAAAAAAACCAAAATAAATAAAAAATAAAAGGGAGGGGGAAAAAAAGTGGAAATGTAAAAACTACCACTTAAAGCAATGGTCAAACATTAAATGGTGCACTTTAATTTCTAACCTTCTTCTGATTATCAAAATCAGTATGAATTTTTTAAAAAATTCTGGTATACCCATATCAGTACCAGTAAAGCAGTCCTTGAACTCCAAGTTATGGCTCCAACTGGGCTACAGCAGCTACCAGTCGAGCAGAAACCCCAATGGGAACAAAGCTGGCAAGCAGAAATGGACCGTGATTGCAACAGCAATTCCAACACCTTCCAGTGACAAAGCTGGAGTCTGTTTCATTCTAGTTATCCTCTTGTCTTTTCTCCCTTCCATGTGTCGAGGGTATATAGCAGGTAATTTAATTAAAAAAGAAGACAGTCATGCAAGTTTGAAGTCGTTTAGGTTTGTTTTGGAATTACCTGGATAAGTGCTAAACACAGCAGAGTGGTAACACTTCTGGCTCTACACTTGGATGTTTCTGTTCCAGGAATGGTATTTTTTATAAACATCTACCATTTAGAAAATTAGCATGTGTTCTGTCTGTGTGATATATTATAAATATATTGTGTGTGATATATTATAAATAAAATTGTTATATTAATTTTTCCTGTCCCATTTAAGAAATCCAATGTTTTCCACTGGTTACCTTGACACATCGTACTAACTTTGTTCAGACTATGGCAGTTTACATTGATTTCACATATTTGGGTTTTTTCCTGTCTGTAACTCTGAAATAAAGCTAATTGTTTTTCACGTGAATTATTTATTTCTTATTCTATTTACATATTTCAGTTGCAAAACTCTGAACCTGGCATAGCTGAACGTACAAATATATGGATTGAATACCTATTTCACAGTGGTGAAAACTGTCCTTTCTGAAGAAAGGAAATCTATTTTTCAGACTATTCTGCAAAATAATTAAGCCTGTCTGTTGTCATAATTAAATTATGCTTTTTGAGAACCCTTTTTTTTTTTCCTATTCATAATAACCCCTAATAAAATTTGGATGCAGACAGCTCATTTTCAGTCTAAATTATACATAAATTCTCTTCATACCATGCCAGGCTTCTTGTTAAGCTTACTACCCAAGGCTTCAAATTTCTATTTACGAAATACAGGAAAAATGTTACCTATATTTCTGCTTGAAAAATGATTGTAAAATTTATCATTCCTACAGGTTTTTTAAAGTTCTCACAGTAAAAGGTAAAACAAGTAAGACAGCTGCATAATTCATTTAAGAATATTGGATATCAGTTTCCTAGAGGACATCTGAAACCATTCCTGCACCTACTAGTATCTTCTGAGGTTTTCTTAGAAATAAGATAGAGTATTAGTTCTGTGGATCAAATTCTGTTTAAGCCATTTCTGTAAATATTTGACAGAAATGGCATGGAATTCTGGGTAGCTCCATTGCTTCTTTCTTCCTTAATACAATCAATAATTTTATCCATAGCATTACTTTGGCAGCTTAGATGATGTGGCTGATGATGGACTGATTAAGATGATTTGGTCAATTCTGTGGGCCTGGATAATGGGTCATTTTACTCCCACTTCCCTGGCTCCATTTGTGAGTCTTCCAATGCTCATTTGTTAATTCTGACTTTCACCACAATGACTCCTGTCCTGGTTTGGGTGAGAACAGAGCTGGTTCTGGTCAGTGATTTCACTGCTCAGCTCAGTTCTTCCAGCTCCCTGCACTGTCTGCAGTCAGCAGCCTGTTTGCACAGGCAGTGGCTGCTGCTGGCAGGGGTAACCCCCCATGGTC